>SOPF01026843.1:63184-121504 GCA_012979155.1 Hypericum perforatum
TACTATTTAATTAAATCTAATTTAATTAAATATACATATATTATATTATATTTAATTAAATCCCATTTATTTTAAATATAATTCTATCTAATAGAATTTCAACATTTCTCTATAAATTAAATATCATTGATCAAATCAATATTTAATTTATCCAACTTTAATTCGTGACTGATACTAGTGTTGTGTGACCCATAGGCCTTTATATATCAAGCGCTTAGTCAAACTAACGGTCTTAGTCTAACCCTAGACAATAAACCAGACTATCTCAATATATAAGGTACGTTGCGAGGATACTGCAACTACCTGTAATGTGAAGCTCATAGTGGTACGGTCCCTTCATTCACGAATACTTAATTAAGTTTAGAACATGATTACGTGTCTGTTCTAATAACTTAATCATATTATCTCATTCTGCTAATTGATCATGTTGTCACTTTTAGACACCATTCTAAAAGTGACGTGCATTGGCCAATGACTATTGATCCAATTAGCTATGAGAAGACAAGTATTCTCTCCAAGTCTATTCGAGGAATGAATCCTATTCTTGGCTCAACTACCACGCACATATACTTCGTGATGTGCCTAACACATGCCATATCTACTCCGTTAGGAGTGCAAGCATCGGTCATGGTTAAGGTCCACCACTCCGTACATGCCGTGCGTATTGACTTCAAGTCAAAGGACTACTTCACTACTCCACAAACCGATATCACCGTAGACACGTAAATAGAATACACCAAACGGTTTCTCGGTCGGGTATACCAATACTCTCCAAAGTATCTGTGCATCCATCATGAAATACCTAGTATCTCGTAGTTGTAAGAACCACTACATCCTCTAAGAATATGATGCAGATCACACACCAATCTCCATTGTATCATCGATATCCCATTCTCGATGATTATTGATTGGGACTATTTAAGAATTATGTTTACTATTATCTGAGATCTCACATTCTCAATAACAACATAAGTTCATGGGAACATAAATATGAGTATATGCAAACTATCAAACAATATATTCATTTTATGTAATGCCAAATATTATTAATCAAATTAATATTACAACTGAATATGATCGTATATAATATCCTTATTACAATTGTCTCTAGGACATATATATACTAACAAACTAATGTAATAAGCTTAGGACTATTTGGCCTACTGTGTTTTAAACCTATTACGTTAGTTTTATTGGCCTTTTGTACTACGGTTCAATTAGAACACACAAATGAATGAAAAAGGGAAGGGAAGAGTAGGAACCCAGTGAGAAACAACAGAATGGGCGATGAGAAGGTTAGATCGCATACTTGAGATATTCTATAAATCCTCTGAGGAAGAAGACGAAGAAGACAAGGACCATCCGATGCTTCACGAGGAAGAGGCCACGGTGGTGAAATCTATTGCCGATGAGGACTGTTCGACAGAAACCAAGAAGGTCCAGATAACTCAAATAGCTGAACCTGCTCTTACTTCGACTAAGATAGGAGGTTTGAGCTAAGATTTGGAGGTGGAGCGAAGATAGGAGGGTTGTTGAGAGTGACAGAAAATGGGATAGAAAAACTGGAACAGGATGTATTTGTTGTTGAGTTGTTTCCAGGATAGTATCGTCTACTAACGTCATTTTTACCGAGAAGAATGTTGCCAACACATATATAAATGAATGAAACAGTGAAGTGAGGAGTAGGAACTAGGAACCCCTGAGAAACGATTTGGAAAGCTTTGAAGATTTTTGGCCAAGTTAAGTTCTCTTCTTATTCTATCTTTTCCTGGAATTTTATCCAGTAACAATGATAAACGATATGTGAACCTTTGCAGGCTTTTTAGATTCTCTCTTTTCGTGGAATTTTATCCACTAATGATGTGTGGGTTTTGAAGACAAGTGGGTTTGGAAGAGCTTGTCTGGGTTTAGACGCTTGGGTTTAATCATCTTGCGTTATTTTGCATAGGAATTCTTTGTTTGTTCTTTTCTTTATGGATGTTTAAGCTTTTTCCTTTAAACCAGCTAAATCAATTCACATAAACTTCAATTAAATAATCCCCAGGATGATATTCAATCTTGCCTTGTAGATTTTCAATTTTGATTACTCTGCAGTGAGGAAAGATCATTTACCTCTAAAACCCAGCTATACACTATTACATAATCTTTGGCTCTAAAATTGACTTAGGCCAACCGTAAACATGAATACGAATGCTCGCGCCATTTCGTAAGCGTAGACTCTGTAGCATTCGTCAGTTGCGTGCCAGGGAATTCAGGAATTCTTGGTCAAGGATTGGGCAAGAAACCAATATCATCATTTTTCAAACCCAGAGACCCACATTATTGTATTTAAGGCCAAAAACGAGTCATTCAGGTATAGTTATCAAATAGAACTTGTGCAGAGGCATTGCAGACATATGTTCCCTTCAAGGGTGTTTCAGACCGAACATAAACCTCCTGGCACTCGAACATAATAACAAAGAGTCTAAGAGTAAGACTTATTGAAACCTCCAAGCCAGTAGCTATGGAAATGGTAACAAACATAAATCAAAGTGCTTGCTAGGAAACAGAGTGTAAAATGAAAACCAATGTTGAAAGTTCATCATTTACGGGAATGCATGAAAATATGTGAACTCTCTCCAAATCCAAAGCAACAGTTAAAACAAGTCATTTCCCCCCATAACTGAAGTGCCAACAAAAACTCAGATATAAAAACAGGTCTGATGCTTGATCAAATCCTTATTTTTCAGTGAATGAAGGAACCCCAGAATATCAAGCAGGAGATAATTCAAAGCAAACTGATTCCTTCAAAACCACGGAGTAAGATATCGCAGGGAACCTGAAGATTGGTGAGTAATTTAAGTACGAATATTCAGAGGCTCACGCAGGAACCTCTCCATTTGCTGGGCCCTGGTCTTTATGGACATGTCAAACACCTTCTGGCCAAACTCCACAACAAGGCCCCCGAGAATATTCGGGTCAATCTGTCACAGTTGCGAAAATAATTATATATTTTGTGTCAGAATACATGTATAGAAATTTTGGCAGGTTTTAAAAGTAAGACTTGTACCTTCTGCTCAAGCTTAACAGTCTTTCCTTGTCCGAGAATTTCCTGAAGTGTTTGCTTCAGTTCTTTCTCCTCTTCTGCGGGTAGAGGCTGGCATAGAAAGAGTTACAGTATTAATACTGATTAAGGAGATGGGAACAAATTAAGCAGACTGGGTTGTAGTATCAAATAAATCTAGTAGGGAACAACTTTGGAATGTGGTTGTCTCCATTAGTAGTATCAGAAGATCTAGTCACATAAAGCACAAGGCGTAGTCCAAAATAATGAAAACAGACCCATGGATACTTTTTACAAGAAAACTCGGTAGGAAGAAAGCACATACATGGACTTCTGAAAATGTATAGTTTTGCTATTAAAAATATAAAATGTATAGTTTCAGAAAAACGCACCGTTTCTGAGGTGTTAACAGATGATAGTTCAAGTAGGAGACTTACAATGACAGTTGTGACAATGACTTTCATTTCTCCTCTGTCTGCCATAGATAGCTCCGTATACCTCTTTGCTATGTCTTCTATGTGCCTTAACCTCCCATTCTCCGCCAACACAACTACAGCCAACGCAACAAATGAATTCTCAAGTTGCCAAACACTCGCAAGGCAGCTAAAGCTAAACCAAAAGAAAAGCACGAATGAAGAAGCAAGTGAAAACAATTCGAAAGACAGAAAATAAGCAAGCATCTCTTGGGAGAAAAAGAACAGAAATCAAAATAACCACGGAAATCGCATATATAACCGAACATGACAGAGCTATAGAAGCAAGTACAAATTTGATGATTGGACGCAGCAACACATCGAAATGTACCATTTCAATGTCAAACCCGAGTTCGTTACAACTAAAACTGAGTGCCAATAGGCATTTGGCCTAACGGCTTAGGCGTAACATGACTTGACATAGGTCCATGGATCTCTGGAAAAAAAAAACAACTAAAACCGCCCGACTGATGATTCGAACAAAATTCGACTGTGATTATGCTTTGGGAAATGCAGACATGCATGACAAGAATTCTACACATAGAAGTAACCAGTAACCATCCATTTCCAGGGAACTTCATCATTTCATCCAGTAACAAACACGACCTCGGCTTGAACCAGTGAAACCAAGCACAAAATAAAAAAAGAACCACGAGGAAAAAGCTTCAGACCATATCCTACCCAAGAAGTTCCTCGTGATATCGGAGAACTTAGCCAGGCCGGCAATCTCAGTGATGGCCTTGACTCTGGTATCAGCAGGAACCGACAAATCCCTTGTGAACTGATTAAAAGTGACGCTCCTCTTGGTAGCCTCGATGAGGTCGCGAATCTCCACTTCCACCTTGTCCACCGCGTTTGTCTTCTTGGCCGCGATGAACAGCGCACATGCGTAGTTCCCGGTCCCACCAAACATCGCAATAGGTACCTACACACATCGCCAAATGCCACTTAAAACCAAAATCCCAATCCTAATTACCTATCCTAATCAGCAACAAACAATAACAAGTTAGTTACCTTCACTTTCTTCTCCTTGGCCGCGGCCGCAGCGAAATTCCTCGATAGCTGACAACAAAACAAAAATAAAAATAATCCAAAACCGAATATCCTTTCATAAGGGTTCGATTAACCACAAAGGGTTAGGGTTTCGATTATTGATAGGAGGAGTGGTTTACCTGAGCGGAATTGGAAGAGAGAGAATTAGAGGATCCGTAGATTCGCCTGAGGAGAGGGACGCCGCCAGACCTAATTCTTCCTGCCATTGCCATTTTCCCCTTCTTCGGCCTCTGAGAGGTTTTTTTGTTTATTTCTTCTCTTTAAATGTCAAACAGCAAGAATGTCTCTAGTCATTTGTGGTGCCAAAACCTTTAAAAGATTCCGAAAATTAAATATCTAAAATCGATCAAAATTATCATGCGCAATTAATTAAATTTTCTTGTTTGAGCAGCTCTCATGTAATTCCCTAAAAACACATGTTCTCATGTAATTCCCTAAAAACACATGTAATCAATTAAAATTTCAGAAGGTATTAATTGATAATGTCAATTAAAAGTGTTATGCGAGGTATCGATAAAAGAAACTATTTTAAGTGGGTTATAATTTCTAAAAACATTATTTTAGTACTTTATGATAAAAAATTAATTAAATCAAATCACAATCAATTAACATTAATTAAGCCCATAAGTATTTGTCCAAACCATATTATCGTGTTTGAATTCCCCTGAATATCTGAATCAGCCACATCAACAAATTGTTGATGATGTGATGACACGTGGAACCTTGAACTCCCACTTTCCTCCTCTCTTCTCTTTTCCCTCCTTTCTTTTTCTTCTTCTTTTGTCCTTCTTCTCAAAACCTAGATACTATTTCACAACTTCACCCATCCCACCAAATAATAAAACCTAGAAAAGCCAACAACAAAAACCCAAATTTGAATAAATTAAAATCATGCCATCTATAATGATCCAAAATCCACCAAAATTATAAATCAAATGAATCTTAAGTTAAAATAAAACTAGTTAACATCACTTTAAACAAAAATGCATTGTATGACCAATTAAAAGAAGAGATTGTTGAAATTGTTCAGGTGTAACTTAAAAAAGATGAGGCATCACAACAACAAAAAAAACTCATGATTTTAATATAGCCATATCGGTGGCTTCATAGGTACTCTCATTGGCGATGTTGCTGCCTCCATGCCTACCCCTCCTCTCGAGGCCAACCCTAAGTGTCACGACTAAACTATATTCGTAGCTTAGTTGTGCCTACACTCGAGGTTAATCTCACCTGAAGTTAACCTTCTCTCGCACTCGCTTGCTCTCTCTCGTGGAAAGAGGTTAGAATGCCCTCAAATAAATGCTTAGACACTCACTTAGAACACGTATTATGCAAGAAAGTAAGTGCTTTATTACTAAATTATGGATTATTCTCTGATTATTTATAACAGTTGGGCTGAGCCTTATTCATAAAGTTTTGGGTGCCCCCTTCTATTTTGCAACTCTTGACCGAAAGACTATGAACATGCCTAGTCTGAATAGGCACCATTGTTGCTTACAATCTGGCCAAATTGGCCTGACTGGTACCCTATTTTGTGGTTCTTGAGAACCTAATGGTGCCTTTTCTTTTATTGCTTTGTGACTCTTCAAATCTGCTCAGAAATCTCATTGTAACCCTTCGTTAGTTCTATCATAACTCTTCGCTTGCAGACATATTTTCCTTCACAACTCTTCATAAAATCAGTCTCCCTCTTTGTAGCCTTTGTATTTTCCATATTTTCTACTCACTCAACAATTTGGTAAGGGCCTTCATATCGCCTTACAAGGCCTTCATTCAGTATGTCTTCTCATCTTTATTAGTGCGACAAGAACTTCACAAACACCTGATCCCCTTTCTTGAAGTTAACTTCTCATCTCTTTCTTGTCTCTTGAGTTTCACCTAGTTCTACAGTCTCTTCTGGGCTTGGGCCAAATAAGCCTCTGCCATCTCAGTCTTCTTGTGCCAATCCTTAGTAAAATGATATGCACATGTGTACCCCATCATAATTGTTGATAGAGTGATTGGTTGCTACCTCATTACAATCTCGAATGGGCTTACTTATGTTGACTAACTCCAATGCAGATTATAAGATAATCATGCTACGTGTAGTAATACCATCCAATCTTGCTAGTTGGTGCTAATGTAGTGGCGTGGGTAGATCTCCAACATATTATGCACTCACTTTATCTATATATTAGTTTGTGAATATATTGATGGAGAGAAGTTGAGATTGGAGCCTATTATCTTGAAGAGCTCCCTTGAGAACCTTCTTATTGTCTCGATCGCTAATGATGTTCTTTGGCACTCCTTAATACTTGATGACATACTTGAAGAATATCCTTGTACTCTCATCCGCTATACAATCTTTCACTACAATGGTAAATACTTCATACTTAGAAAATTTGTCCACCACCATAATAATTGTCTTGCACCTTTACCTATGATGAAATCCATCAAGATGCACACTCATGGCCTTTGTGGTATTGGTAGAGGCTCAAGCAATCCTCTCGGCTTTATCTATTCTACCTTATCCTACTAGCACATTAAACATGTTTAAACTTAGTGTTTGACATCTTCTTACAACTTAGGTCAATAGAAATTTTCTTCCACGATCACCTGGGTGTGCGCTACACCTAAGTGTCCAGCACACTTAGCGTCATAAAACTTTGAGTTATTTCCTTTTGTATGTCTTCTCACTGTAGAAAGAACAACGTGTTTCCCAAAGTGTAGAGCAACCATCCTTCTCTCAAAAGCAATGGGTCTTGCCTTCCCTCACTTGCAATTACATTTTCTTGATATTTTGACCAAGTGATCAAATTCTATGAGGAAGTCTTGCGATTTAGCTTATTTTGGCAAGATCTTCTTCTATGTCAAGAAGTATATTATCACAATGTTGTTCGCCTTTACCACAAACTTTGAAAGCAACATGTAATGCTTCTATATTCATTGGCAGTGCACCATCGTCATCATCTCCTTCTCTTGGATAGTATAACATCTCTCGATATCATTCAGCTTACAACTTTCATAAGCACCTAGATGGCCATCTTGCATCAAACCACTTCCAATAGCAAAGTTAGAGATATTAGTTTGTACCTTGTATTTATGTATGGATTCAAGTGGTCAAATAAGACTAACACTAGCTTTTTTGTTATTGCTACCTTCAGTTTTTAAAGGACTCTTGGCACCCCTCTTCCCACTTCCATACTCAGTCTTTCATAGTTAGGTCTGTCAAGGGTACAATAATCATTGAGTACCCCTTTACAAAATTTTTTATAGGTAGTTTGCCAATTCAAGGAAAGACTATAACACAAGAACCTTTGT
The DNA here is from genome assembly GCA_012979155.1 of Hypericum perforatum. NCBI lineage: Eukaryota > Viridiplantae > Streptophyta > Magnoliopsida > Malpighiales > Hypericaceae > Hypericum > Hypericum perforatum. The sequence continues at coordinate 71,054 of SOPF01026843.1, forward strand.
TAGCGGCTCCCATGCTGGACTTACCTCCTCCTTCTTTGGATCTATCCAGAGATGTCCACATTCTATAGTGTCACCAAGGAAAGGCATATATGTTTATGCGAACATAGACTTCTCCTTCTTCATAAATAGTTAGTTTTTCTCTCACATCTTGTACACTAGTCATAGGTGGTACGCATGTTCCTCTAATGTCTTGCTTGTCACGTTGGTTGTCTTTGCCTCATCCCCCTTGGTAATGCATACTTGCCAATAGCCTGATCTTTCTTCTAATTGCAAAAACTACCTTACTTCTCCTTATTGATAGAACAAGTCCGTAATCAGTAGAATCAGATACTTGTTCTTCATTGTCAACTTATTGAGGGCCCTATAGTCGATGCACAATTGTAGGGACCCATCTTGCTTATTCTAAAATAGACATTAGATAAGTCCTCTTGTTGTCCATAATACACAGAGAGTTGACAAATGAGATAGGGAAAGCTTGGACCTTATCCAAGAAGTCAATACCAATTATCACAGGGAAATCGTCCATTGTTACGACCAAAAAATCCATCAAGCTTGCCACTCTCCAAGACATGTAAACTCCTAATCATACTTTGTCACTATTTTTTTCCCTTACACTAGCTGGTCAAACTCTTGTGCCATCTCCCTATAATAAGGGGTAAGAATGAAACACTCATTAAAATCTTTTAGGAAGGCTTCCCATCTATATGCTTACACTTCAACAATCTTGTCAATGCCAACTAGTAAGTCACCAGTCTCGTCAATCCCATCACGCATGTTAATAAATTAAACCACAGATTTCAAAACCATAACAAACAAATATAAAAATCATAGAGTATCAAAACAACATACTGATCATATAACAAAGATAGAATTCACTTACTTCCAAAATATTCTTAATCTCAATTTTTAAGACTCTTTCTCTCTCAATTAATTGTCCAATCCCTCCAAAGGCCTAAACAAAAACTAAATTAATTTTCCAAGAGATTCCACACTTATAATAGAGATAATATAAGGATGAAACATACCCTACAAACTTGGAATTATTGATTCAATATTATAGAGAAGTTTTTGGTTTGCTTAATCGTCTTTCCCACCTTATGAAAAATGAGATTCGTGAATCTTCCTTGATTCACACAAATTATAATAAGGCAGATGGATGAAAAGGCAGGATCTTACTTTATAGCTCTAGTGTGGCTATTTCTCTCTCATCCTTTTTTCTTCGTCCTCTTTGTCATCAACTTAGCTAGCCCCTTCTCTTTTATATAGAGAAATTTTGTGAGCCTCTTATAAAAATAAAAGATAACCAGCCTCTATTTATGGCTTAGTTAAGGCATCCAACCCTAGTTTTTCCTTAACAAGGTAGCTGCAATTTGCTAAATACTCTCTGAATGATTAGGAAAGATTTAAAAAGTTATTAAAATTTTATATAACTTATTACCTTAGTTTATTCAGTTCTTACACCACCAAAGACTCTATAACTATTATGGCCGTTGAAAGATCTTGCTTCTTTTGACGCTACACCTCCATCCTTTTCTAAGGCTAGAGTCCATCAATAGAGGCAAACAACGCCTCCTTAGCGGTCATGTCCATAATTTCCAACAATACTTCCAAAAACTGCTCAACATAATTGCGTACCATGCTCTTATGTCCCTACCTATGCAGTTTTGCACTTTCCTCATGCTTAATATTCTACAGGGAGAATTATTTCTTGATCTCTCTGTGGAAATTTGCTCACGTATCCACTATAGTATTCTCACACTCTACTTCACCTTGTTTCCTCTACCACCATATCATAGTAATATTCGCAAGGTAGAGTGAGACTATTTGCAAATTTATAGCATTCTCGATAATATTAGTTGTTTTGAAATAATGCTCTAGACCCCACAAGAAATTGTCTAGGTCCTTCGTATTCCTTCCTCTATTGAAGCTCTTTAAGGGACTCAAACTTGATGATCCCTTTATGAATTATACCTACATTGACAAACTAAAAAGTAAGTTTAATAGTTAACAAACAAAATATCCTAAGAAAATATCTAAAATCCCTGCCATTTATATTTTCTAATCAGCACAAACATTAAATGGCTGACTTGCTTTAATCCTCCAAAGTCTGACACTCTAATCAGCCATTTGCATTGTGTTAGTCTGTACCTAGTGGACGCCAAGCACCACTGGCATGCGCCAGCCTTCGCATTTCCTCCCTCTTCGTGTGTATTTGGTCATTTGCGTGTATGGTCATTTGCGTGACGGGTCCTTGGCGTACGCCATGTCCCTTGATGTGTACCATCTACCCATGCTTTGCACTCCTTGACTTTGCAACTTCCCTCTTGTCCTTGCCTTCCTGTGTCCATTCGATCGTCCTCCACTTCTCCTCAAATATGCTCCTAAAAACAAGCAAACTCAATGAAAAATGATAAACTCTACAAAAACACAAAATGAACGAAAACTAACACTACAATAACTAAAATGTAAATAAATTAACCTAAAATACTAAGAACAACCTGCTAAAAGGACATGACTAATGAGTGTTTTTCACACTCATCGTTCACCCCTATCGACGGTGAGATTAGTAAATTTCTTATTTTGGGGTTTTTTTTGGTAAATTTTGGCATAGTGGTAAAATGGTGGGTTTTATGATATTATGGACTCAAAAAGTAGTTTTTAAATAGTAAGGACTGAACCAATTGAATTTCCAAAGTACAGAAACCTTAGCCTAATTTTCCCAAAAGAAAAATATAACCAAAATCAAAGACTAAATGGATAACCCTAACCTGCCAACATAACAAGGTACTCTAACCTTGAAAACTCACAAGCCTAGTAGTCAAGGATAGATAATAAAAAAAATGCCAACTAATTCTTCACCTTGAGCTGCTAATTCTTGGTGATGTGGGAACATCCGAGACATCTAAGGACCCCACTAATTCAGAATGAAGATCGAAGTTCTGGGATTGATTTGTTATTTCACATTCCATCCGTACTTTATTGCACTTGATGATAAGCGCGCGTACTAAGTTGCATGAGTCTTAGAAGTCAATAAGGTCTAAGTACCATTTGAGTCTTTACGTTTTTCAATTTGATTAAGTATGATGTATGTTCATTCGTGGCCTTTGGATATAAACCACTTCGTATTTTCCTTTATAAGTATGTAAATCTGAATATTATAACCCATCGAATGAATTATTATTGAGTTTATACTCTGGATTACCTTTGTGTAATTGTCTCGTGTATGGACTTGCATAAACCTTGCATGGATCCGCAAGCTTGAACGTGGACTCGTTCGTTGTTACCTTTGCCCTTGCTGGCCATTTGGTTTTGATCAAACCCACCTTGAATCAATCTACGGAAGTTAATTGGTCGAGGTTCTAACCATTCTTCCAACACATCAAGTCAATTCCGCTGCTCCCTCATCAAGTGGTATCAGAGCTTGTGCAATGATCGTCTCAATCCCCGTATTGAGATCAAGTGATTTATACCCAAGAGTTTGAGCGAAACCCTAAATACAAAAGGTTCAACAGAATTCATGATTATTATATCCGAATTCCTATCAACCCTTCCAAACACCACTTAAAATCCGATCAGAGACATGGATCCAGATTTGAACCTTTCGAGGTTTAACATGGAGACAAGATATACTAATCTCGAACGTGCAATCCAAACGATTCTTGTACGATTGGACCATCTGGCAGTTCGACTACCTTCTCCAACCTCTCCTGATGTTCGGGATCGTGATGAAAAAGAAATTATGGATGCTGAAGAATTTTTCAGGAAGATTGATACGGAACAGTCGGTTGTTACAACCAAATATCCTGAAAACTCGAACAGAAAAGATCAAGAAGATCAGGATCATCCTGAAGAACTCTGTGGCATGTTGCGCCAGGAAATTTTAATTTCTGAAACAAAGGATGAATCTCAACGAAACAACCTCTTCCGGACCCGATGCTATATGGGAGATGAGGTGTGTGAAATGATCATCGACAGTGGGAGCCAAGAGAACTTTGTTAGTAAGCAACTCGTTGAGAAATTAGGACTGAAGACTAAAGCTCATCCTGACCCTTATGACCTTAGATGGATCTGTTTAGGAGAAGGTCTTAAAGTGAACTTACAATGTGAGATCCCTATCTCTATTGGTAAATTCAAAGATGTGGTTCGAGGCAATGTCTTGGATATGGATGCCTGCCACATATTGCTCGGACGACCTTGGGAGTTCGATAACAAAACCATGCATTATGGAAAGAAAAACACCTACGACGTAATGAAGGACGGAGAGTGATTTACGTTGTTACCTGCCAAACCAAGACATCACAAATTCCAGAAGAAGTCAAACCATATGGTACGACCATCTAAATTGGTAACTTCTTATAAATAAATGCTTTTATCAATACGAGAATTTGGAGGATGTCATGTCTTAGTTGTACGAGACATGCAAGGGGATGACCAAGCATGGGAAGATTTACATGATCACATGAAGAAGTTGCTTCGTGATTATCCTGAGATTGCCCAAGGTGAGTTTCCGAATGGATTGCCTCCCTTGCGTGAAATTCAACATGCTATAAACCTCATTCCCGGAGCCACCTTGCCGAATCTACCACATTATCGCATGAGCCTGCAAGAGAACAAGATCCTTCATGAGCAAGTGGAGGAACTACTTGAGAAAGGATTCATTCAGGAAAGCCTGAGTCCTTGTGGTGTGCCCGCACTACTCGTTCCTAAGAAGGACAGATTCTGGAGGATGTGCGTTAACTCAACGGCTATCAATAAGATTACGATGGGTTATAAATTTCCTATCCCACGGCTCAATGATATGCTTGACAACCTGAGTAGTTCCACCCTCTTCTCCAAGATTGACTTGAAGAGTGGCTACCATCAAATCTGTATCAAGCTAGATGATGAGTGGAAGACCGTGTACAAAATGCAAGATGGACTGTACAAATGGTTAGTCATGCCATTTGGTCTGACCAACGCTCCAAGTACATTCATGAGACTTATACACCAAGTTCTCAAGCCTTTCCTAGATCGATTCATCGTCATATATTTTGACGACATATTGGTGTATAGTAAGTCAGAAGTGGAGCATCTTATGCACTTGAAGCAAGTCTTTGAAGCTTTGCGAAAACACTCATTGGTGATAAACCTTAAAAAGTGCCTATTTTGGAAGGAGCGAGTGTTGTTTCTTGGATTTGTCGTGGGAAGAGAAGGTGTACAAGTTGATGAAACGAAGATAGAAGCCATACGCACTTGGCCAGTCCCTACAAATATGTGACAAGTACGAAGGTTCTTAGGATTGGCAAGTTTCTATAGACATTTTATTCAAAACTTTAGCATGATCGCGGCTCCTTTAACTGCCTTGTTGAAGAAGCAAACAACCTTTTTATGGAATGAGGACACTAATCATGCGTTTCATGAGCTTCAAGAGAAGCTATGTACAACCCCGGTACTTACTCTCCCTAATTTATCTAAGTTGTTTGAAGTAGAAGTTGATGCATGTGGAGTAGGCATTGGTGCTATTTTGTCTCAAGAGAAAAGACCCGTGGCTTACTTTAGCGAGAAGTTGAGTACACATAGGCAGACGTGGACCACTTATGAATAAGAATTCTATGCCATGTTTAGAGCTCTAAAGGTGGGAACATTATTTGATTGGGAAGGAATTCGTACTCTATACGGATCATAAGGCCTTGAAATTTTTGAGTGACCAGTCTAAAATCAGTAATCATATGCATGCTCGTTGGGTTACATACCTTCAGAAATTCCCGTTTAAAATTGTGCACAAGAGTGGTAAGTCCAATATTGTTGCGGATGCTCTTAGCCGGAGAGAGAACTTGCTTGTAGAGTTACGTGGTGCAATCACCGCGTTTGAATGCTTAAAAGAATAATATGAAGGGGATGAAGACTTTGGAGAATTGTGGAATGCATGCAAGGATGGTAAAGGAGTTTCTGACTTCTATGTATACGAGGGTCTTTTGATGAAGGGTGATCAAGTTTGCATTCTGAAAACTTCTCTTCGTGAGCAACTCATGTGGGAAATGCATGGAGGAGGTTTATCCGCGCATCTTGGACATAATAAAACATTGCACTCCCTCAGCTCACGATTCTATTGGCCTGGCATGAGCACGAACGTGGCAAAAATGGTTAAACATTGTGTGGTTTGCTAAGAAACCAAAGGTGGTGTGCAAAACACAGGTCTTTACACACCTTTGCCTGTTCCGAAGGCAATTTGGAAGGACATTAGCATGGATTTCATGCTTGGCCTAACTCGTACCCCACGGGGAGTTGACTCTATATTCGTTATTGTGGACAGGCTAAGTAAAATGGCTCACTTCATACCTTGCCATAAGACAATGATGTGATCTTCGTAGGAGAAACATGATTATACGGATCTATTGTTGCTTGTGATGTAGTAGACTTCAAACCCACGAACTGAACCAGCAAGAACCTCGGCAAAAGAGCCTCAACCCAAGCTATGAGCAATCTGAGAACCTTAGTCCAAGTTGAATCACGCCACAAACAATGATGGAAGTCTTGTTTGATAAGTGAAGATAAGTTCAAGCTAAATGACACACAAGCTTAGGCAAGAACAAGAAGAGTTATCAAAACTCACTAAGTCAAAGACTTATAATATTTAGAATGAATTCATGTGTCGGGATCCATGTTTTATTATGCTAGGATGCCTTTATATAGGCTACAAAGTCTTCAAACGTTCCTAAACAATCTAACTCCTAAATAGGAGCTTGTAATCTGACCAAATTATACTTAATCCTAAATAGGTGAATTCTGGTCAAATTGTAATCTACTAAACAAGAAGTAATCTAAGCATATAATACCTAGTACATATAAGTAGATTCATGTCCTAAACAAGCCATAGGTTGCTGGAATATAATTTCCTAAACAAAACTATTGACTTTACTAAAGAGCTTAAGTAGAATCTGAGAAAGTTTCATGCTTCCAAAATAGGTTGATGCACGTCCAAATTAGGTTGATGCACGTCCATATAGGTTGATGCACGTCCATAATAGGTTGATCACCATGCGTGCATGCTTCCAGAAGATTGCGTGCATTCTAGGCTTCCAGATTAGCTTCAAACTCTCCAAAACAAAATCTAAGAGCAAATAACTTCCTAAATAGCTTCAAAAACGTGCATGGGCTTCATGGATGTCCTTAGTCTTGCACAAACTTGCATGGGCTTCATGGACACATCCTTGGACTTTCACAAACTTGTTTGAAACTTCTTGGCCCATTAAATTCATATCATGGCCCATCAGATTCATAACAGATAAGTGATGCGCATGGGGTGGCAAAGTTGTTCTTTCGTGAGGTGGTTAGATTGCATGGAGTTCCAAAGACTATCACATCGGATCGAGATGTAAAATTCCTAGCAAGTTTTTGGAAAACTTTATGGAAAATGTTTGATGCTTCATTGCAATTCAGCACGACAGCTCATCTTCAATCCGATGGCCAAACCGAGGTAATCAATCGAACCCTTGGTAGCATGCTTCGAGCTTTATGTCATGAGAAGAAAAGGCAGTGGGATTTGGCTTTACCCATTGCTGAGTTCGCATATAATGGTTCGGTACACCGCATGACTGGTAAGACACCATTCTCTTTGGTGTATGTCAAAGAACCAAATCATCTTGTTGACATTACTACGATTGCGAGACCTACCAAAAGCAATCAGAGTGCACTTGAATTTGCTGAGCAAGCGAAACATGTTATTGATGAAGTACGAGCAAAGTTGGATGATGCTTATGCCAAAGAGAAGGCTCGGATTGATGCTCATTGAAAGCAGCGAATATTCCAGCCCGGTGAGCAGGTTATGGTTCATTTTCATAAGGAGAGAATGCTTAGCAACATGGGTGGAAAGTTGTAAGCTCGGAAGTATGGGCCTTATGAGATCCTTCGGAGAGTGAACAACAATGCTTATGTTATTGATTTGCCGCCCGAGTTTGGTGTCTCTCAAACTTTTAATGTCAAGGACCTCACCCCTTATTTTGAAGCTTTTCCCTTACCATCCAAGTTGATTGCTCGTGGACAAGCTCGTTTTCAAGAAGGGGAGGATGATGTGGAAACATCCGAGACATCTAAGGACCTCACTAATTCAGAATGAAGATCGAAGTTCTAAGATTGATTTATTATTTCACATTCCATCCATACTTTATTGCACTTGATGATAAGCGCGCGTACTAAGTTGCATGAGTCTTAGAAGTCAATAAGGTCTAAGTACCATTTGAGTCTTTACGTTTTTCAATTTGATTAAGTATGATGTATGTTCATTCGTGGCCTTTGGATATAAGCCACTTCGTATTTCCCTTTATAAGTATGTAAATCCGAATATTATAACCTATCGAATGAATTATTATTGAGTTTATACTCCGGATTACCTTTGTGTAATTGTCTCGTGCATGGACTTGCATGAACCTTATGTGGATTCACAAGCTTGAACGTGGACTCATTCGTTGTTACCTTTGCCCTTGCTGGTCGTTTGGTTTCAATCAAACCCACCTTGACTCAATCTACGGAAGTTAATTGGTCGAGATTCTAATCGTTTTTCCAACACATCAAGTCAATTCTGCTGCTCCCTCATCACTTGGCCTTGGAATGCATAATGTGTGCATGTGGCTTGGTCATACGTATGACTGATGGAAGATCTCCCAACTTTGATGCTACTATAAGTTTTGACATGAAGCGCAAGCTTTGTAGAGCTGAATTAGAAACTACCTTAATATCTGCCAACCTTGGTCTTGGGATCTACATTAGTGGCCTGTCAAAGCCCATAGTTAAGGACTTACTATTGAGTAATCAAGACTTTAGGCCAAAGTTCGTAGGCATGAAGAAGCATTGAGCCATCTCAATCAAGTTTTTTGAGTTTGAAGCTAGCATTCATTGTTGGGCTGTAGCGGATGGAGGGGTTTGATCTAACCAAAAACAAACTAGCTTCTTTCTCCATTGTGTAATCAGCCTACCATTTATAGCCTATGGAATGTTCGTTATCATGTAAGGAAGTGCGAGATATAATTTTGAGGTCTCCTTTCCCTCCAATTCGTTCAACTCAACAATAGATAATAAAATAACTTTCTCATATTTTTAAATTTGTGTTACGAAAGATGTATAACTTTTGTTAAACATATGCAAACCATGAACCATTTGATTGCAGACCAGATTCAGTCAAGATTAGGTAAATCTTCACTGATAGGGATTAAAGAATAGTGTCTTATATTTAGGGATAAAATTGGTATATCAATATTAACTATAAAGATCAAATGTAGGTAAATATAGGTATAGAAATTGCAAACAAGAAAATAAATCATTAAAAATATCAATTGATCTCTTAAATTATAGTGAGTCTAAATTTAAATTTTAAAAACTAACAAATCATATACTAATCAAAATATATTTAATGATTACATGTTCTAAATAAAAACTTAGTGAGAAATAGTACCAATTAATACCCTCTAAGACATATACTAACAAATCATATAGTAATCATCATTAACAGACTTAACACCCCTACAAAACATCAAGCAAAATATAAAAACCTAGCAAAAAATTGAAACTTCCAAATAAATAAAATAAATAAAATCTAATGCAACTTCTATTATTAGTAGCGGATATCACTGCATATGAGTGATCCTATTTAAAAGCTATAGCGATATAACAGATAACGAGATAGTAGATAGCAGGATAACCATTGTATAAAATAAATATAAACACTCAAAAATAAAATGACACTATCGTAGTTAATAATTAAAATTTATTGACAAAATGATAATCTCGATAGAATGACACTAACAACAAAATGACAATCATGCTTATGTTTTATCTTCACTTTGTAGATTCAGCACATTAAGATTATCTTATTCATCATTTGGTTCAAACTATTATTCTTTCACCTTTAACTCCTCGTTGATATTAAGCTAAATTATAGTGAATGTAGATTGGTATTTAGTAAATCTTTCTAGTTTGTTAGCCCCAGTTACATCACCAACAACACCTTAAGTTAAGCCATCTTCTTCCAGGACCAAATCATCTCTTGCCACCCCATTTTCATCCACAACAAGAGCCAACCATTCATAACACTCATCAATATTGTCAAGCATAATTAGATTAGTTAAATTCTTATTCTTAAAGAGATCTATAAGAGCTTGGTTGTTCTTCACATATACCAAGTCTTGCAGCTGTTTATGTTGAAGCCTACTTCTCTTCTTAGAATGAATCTACATTTTTAAACAAGATGATCAACTTCACATTTCACTTCATTCAACTATATTGAAGAAAATGAATTAATATTTACTATTTAGTAATACTTATATGCTCAAAAGTAATCCAATTATGCTCACATCTTAATAAGCCGCAAGTTAGGCTCAATACTTTGACTCCACTTATTTGCAAGTATGGAACATGGTTTCCATACATTATCCAACCACTCAGATATAAATTATAATGTAACAAATAATTTATAATTAGTATGTAAGTAAGTAAGTTAAAATTAATAAATTACAAAATAGTGGGCTATAACTTACTAGGGGACATATGCACCAATATTCTTTTTGCAATAACCATCCCAAATAGGTCTGTTACTCTTCGATAATCAACAATTTCTTGGAAGGCTCTATCATTAACAGCATCATCTATAGAAAGCTTCTCAATGCAAGCATAGAGCCATTTGTCACTTTCTTGTCTTTACCAATATTTGGGTCATTGTTTAATAGTTTAGGTTTAAGAAAATGTTATGCTGTGTGCAATGGTCAATGGAGTTACAATTCTGATATTTTATCTATGATCGCAAAAATATCAGCATACTTTAAAATTTTTTGATTGAAAGTAGCTGCCATACTTTCCTTTGCCTTGTGTATTGCCTCATCTATAACCGATTACCATATTTTTCTCATTGTCAACTAATCTTTAAATTTCTACCAATGACCTTATTGCTTTATGGGAGAACAGAACATCATTCTAAAATACTACCTTTAGAACTTTAAAATATGCTCTTTTCCCTTTAGCCTTTTTTCACACCTTTATGCTCATCTGGTCTTCTAATAGAGACATCCTTCTCAGGTTATTTTTTTTTGTAAAAAACAACCTTTGCAGAGTGAGAAATATTGTTGCAAACCTTCTCATCCCACTTCTAATAAATTTAGCTCCTCATTATATTAAAGACCATATAGTGGTTGTAGATGAACCCAACAAGGAAAAATAGGTAGCTTTTTAATATCTTCCAACATCAAATCCATACAGTGGGCAGCACATAGAGTCCAAAAGAGTTTAGGATACTTGTCTACTAGATATTTTCGTAAGATTAAAACAAAAGATATAAATTAGTAACTACTTGTAAAATAAAATGTTCAATATTAATAATAATAATATTCTTACGTGCCAAGACATAGTTGCTACCATTATCAGTAACAACTTACACCACATTTTCCACCCTAGTTTCTTGAATAAATGAGTCTAGCAAATCAAATATCGCCTTTCTGGATTTTACAATGTCCAAAAAATCCATACTCTTAAAACATAGTAACACTTAGAGAGTTGACAAGGAAATTGATCAAAGACCTTATCTTTTAATATGTCCATCCATCCAATATGGTAGAACATCCATATTGAGTTTGCTCTAAAATAATCCCCTTCAACATCTCTTTTGTAAGCTCTACTTCTTTTTTGAGCAATAGAACCATAAGCTCGTGATATGTTGGAGACTTCAATGTGGCCTGTAATTCCTATTAGCTTCAATCATCAACTAAAAATTTTAAGCCTTCACGACATTGAAAGGAATGCTATTCTTGTAGAATAAACAAGCTACAAACTGATTAGTTAGCCTCCTTGACCCTTTCTTACAAGAATCTTTAAACGATGTTTGGCTTCTCTCTATTCCTAATGTCTTCTTCAAAGTCACCTCTAGATTTTGAAATATAAGCCCATCTAATGAGCCTTTAACATGACTCTTGGCATTGGCAGCAATACTTACATGTCTTTTTCCTGCCCGAAGATCAGCTATTTCTTGTAAACAATTATGGTCCTCCTCAATCTCAATCTCAATCACAAATGCATATTAGCAGCTTGCTATCATAACTCTCTTATTACATGTATTTTATATCGGGAGGTATCTTAGTGCAACCTTTAACATCTCCCTTTATCCCTAATTTGATGCTTCCTTGCTCTTATGATTTCTCCCATTGTAGTGTGTCCACAAAAATCGCAAATAATATGTTTCTTGCTACCATCTTTATAAGAATCCCACTACCAAGCAATATCAATCTCTTCAATAGTAGGCTTAGAAGTTGTTGTCCTACGTATAGAGCTGGAGGATGACATTTTTTTGTACTTTCTATCAAGCAAAAAAACAATAGCCTATGGAGAAAAAACCAACCAGACAGTTGAACCATCCACTTTTAAAATTCTATGATGAAATATAATGAAACCTTAAACCCATCCATAAATGAACCGTCCCCTGTCAAAATTCTACGATGAAATATATTGAAACCTAAAACTATCCACAACCAAACCATCCACTACCAAACCATCCACTACCAAAATATGAGACAAAACAAGTAGTGCAAAATTTTAAAGAAAAGCAAAAGTAACTGATGTGCGTGTAAACAGACACACATCTACCTATGTTTTGTGCGTAGTTTGTTCGTGTTTTGATTCTATTTTGTCGTATGTCGAGTATGTTTTCATGCATTTTGTATTTATGTTGAGGAGCGGGAGATCTATCGAAATTTGGTTGTTTTATAGGTACTTGGATAGTGGAGATGAAGATGACGAGGTGCGAGGAGAATGGCGAGCGGGACGAGAATTGGTGAGAACGCGAGAAGAGTTAACGAAGAATGGTTTGGCTCAATCTGTCGACATTTGTTAGAAAATACATAACTTTCTTATACGAACTCCAAATTGAGTGATTCCAAGACAAGAAGATCCACGACATCTTGATCTACAACTTTTGTGTTTTGAGTTTTGTAATTTGCAGAACAGATAAAGTGTCAAAGGCAAGTTGAAGATGGCTGCTGAGTTCCAGCGACCCATTGGAAAAGCCAGCGACATGCTGGACTTGGGCAGATCAAAATCCAGCGATCCGCTGGGAAATCCAGCGCCTCGCTGGGTTGGTCGAGAAAAGTTTATTCAGCCTATTTGCTTAGTCTAGGTCTCTTTTTAGTTGGGTATCTTTAGCTAACCTATGTAAGGGCTTGAAACTTAGGTTAAAGACATTCTTGGCCAGTTTTCACGCAAGAGTCATAGCTTTTAGGTTTTATTACTTTCGCTTTACTTCAAGGATTGTAATCAATTTTCGGATCTTCAATCAACGCGGTATTTTCATACTTCGTAGTCAAGAGTTGTCTTTTCATTCATCTGCTTGATTATTCATTGTTTGATTGATTCGTTTCATGTGTGAGAACTGAGATTGACAACCTTAGTTCGTAGCATAGATTGCATCCATTTGTTCTGTTTTGTTTTGTTTGGTTAGATATTGTTGTTAGGGTTTAGGATTGACAATCCTAGATTCGAATAACAATAGTAGGATTCGTAGTAATTAATCATAACCCAATCATTCGAATTGAATCGCTTAGATTAAGATTGAGAATTCATAATCCGGTACTTAGAGAATTGATCCATCTGTCCCTATGGAGACGATCTTACTTATCATTCTATTACTTGTGCGATCGTGTTCTCTTGTACGTATTTTTAACCCGATATTTATCGCATCAAGTTTTTGGCGCTGTTGCCAGGGATAGATTTGAATCAATCTGTCTTTAATATTGGATACAGTATTCTTGATTTTGAGACTAAGCATTATTTTTTCGTTTTCTATTCATCACTACACTTGATCTCCTTTGTTGAGTTATGCAGTATAGTGAAAATTATAGGAGATGAACAATATGAGGAGACATACCTACCCTAGACTGACTGACCTTAGGTCCGGCATTGCATATCAAGCTGTCAAAGCCATAGCCACAAACAGTTACGAGTGGGGAGAGAGATCAGAAAGGAAGAAGGTTGCCAGTGTACAAGACAGTGAGGAGATTGTAGCCCTCCAAGCACAAGTGGCAGTTCTTACACAGGTAATCCAATCTGCATTCGCCCCACAGCCTACACCACCCTCTCAGATTTGTGACATCTGCACTGGCCCACATGGTACTAATACTTGCTCTCTTATTGTTGAATCTGTTAATTATTTGGGTGATGCTAATAATGATCCATATTATGCTATGTATAACCCTGGTTGGAGAAACCACCCAAATTTTTCATGGAGAAACGATGCAGGTCAGCAGGTACCTCAACAATATGGACCAATACTTGGAGGTAGTAACACTCAAGGTTTTCAGCCACAACAGCATTTTCAGTAATATCAACAAAAGTGGCAATATCAAATGCTGTCCCATCAAGATTATCAAGGTGAAGATGAGTTGCAAAAGCAAGTGCTGAGCCATGAAGCCACACTTAGAGACTTGGAGGTACAAATTGGCTAGTTAGCAGCACAACTGAATGAAAGATAGCTAGGCATACTTTCGAGCAACACTAAAGCCACTCCCAACAGACGGGAGCACTACAAGGTCATCATGACTCGGAGTGAGCTAGATTTGGGAAAGAATAGGGCAAATCCAGTGGTGAAACCTCTAGCATAGTAGGTGAATGAGGAGGACGAAGAGCTCAAAGTGACTCCAATATTAGCAAGAAAGACAAACATTGATGTGAACAAAGAGGAACTGCAGTTTAAAATCTGTCATGATGAGGTTGTTTTCAATATATTCGAAGTAGCTAAGTACACCACCAAAGAAGATGACTGTTATCAAACTAATGTCATTGAGGAGTTAGTAATCGAGCACATTGACGAGACTATTCCTAGAGATGAGCATGAAGTGATACAAGAAATTCAAGAAGGGGTGAATGAGCAAGAAATTCAGGAACAAGTATCATGGGTGCGAGCAACTAAACCATCAAAACCAAATGATCCACCATGGCCCAAGTTGAAACCATGTAACATCCTGCCACCAGACTTAGAGTGTAAACTACCACCAAGTCACTTGAGAGTGGTAGTCGAAGTGAATGGTGAGCGTATAATAGTAAATCGGGACCCCCATATTGACCTATAAGGATCATGGGCAGAATTTAATGACCCAGGACCTTGGTAATTGGTTGAGATCTTGTCAAGCTAATGATGTTAAATTAGAACTACAATTATCCTCTCTTTTCCCTACACTTTTTAATTTAGCGTCACTCGTCCGAGTTTTCTTGAGTTTGTGGGTTTTTAGGGGAATGTAAATAGTGTCACCCTCGAAAAAAATGTCATTTTAGTTTATTTTTACAGGACAACAGGTCGAGACAAACTACACTACGAATTCAGTCGAGTTTTCTTGCCTCCTCTCCCTCAATTTCCACCACTACTACATCCTCAACCCTGAACAGGTATTTTCGCTCCTTTTCTCTACTTTTGTCATTCATTTATGTTCTTGTTTTGTTTTCATTGTTTGTATAATGTGCTCCTTCACATTGAGGACAATGTATTCTCTTAAGTGTGGAGTTGCACAATGTATGCTTTGTTATGTGAATCTTGTTTTGTTTTTGTTGTTTGCATAGTATGCTTCTTCACATTGAGGACAATGTGTTCTTTAAGTGTGGAGTTGCATGGTATGTACTTTGTGATGTGTATGAATATTTTCTGTTGTTCTCTTCTGTTAACATACGCATGTGATCGAGTCTGTTTTGTGTGGCGTGTGTTTTTGATTGATGTGTTTGAGTCTTTTGCAATTGATGAACTCCCCTCCAAACTTGTGAACCTAGAGTGACCACTAAGTCTTATTGCTTAGTCAGGAATTGAACTTGAGTGTCTTGAGTGGAATTATGTAGGCTTAACACCCTTGGTTATTTAGGTTGATAGTTGCACTAGGTAGACCATGCTTGAGAACCTGATGAGTGACCTTGTGAGAAATTTGTGCCAAAGGATTAGACTCCCGTCTCTATTTTATTCATGAGGTGCTTGCGTGTTTCGGGTGATGGGAGTAGTATATTAGCACTTGGCATGATTTCGCAGTGTGGGGTGAGTTATATATTGGGGGCCATTTTGATGTTGAGCCTAGAGTCTTATAGCCAAAAACCCATTCTGATCCGTTGCATAACCCCGTTAAGCCTAAGCTTATTTATTGAATTATTATGTGCACACAATCTTACGAGCAAATATTTGACCCCCACCTACCCTTAACTGTCCAGTCCGAGGAAATAGGACATTAATTGTGGGATGATTTTATAAGGGTGCATCTTGTAGTATAGCTGGGGGGTACTGATTATCAATTGGGTTTGAAAAAGGGTAGAATTGAGGCTAACAGTCAAAAGTCGGGATAAGTTACCAATGAATGTGCGAGAATGTGTGAAAAGAAAAGAAAAACCATAAGGTAAAGAAAAATAAAAAGTGTGGAAAGTGTGGAAAAGCAAAAGGAAAAAAAATATATCCAAGGAAAGTGGAAAGATGAAAGAAATGTGGTAAAGAAAAAAAAAGAGGCACACAATGAAAAGTAGGTGACTTGTCCCAAGTAAATGCCTCTAGGATGTGGGAACGTTGGGTTGCGTGTTTAGTCATTATAGGGTGAGATGTTTAGTATAGCCGAGAGTTAGATTATTGTGTAAACCTTGGATTGGGTAGTCTAGCCATTACCCACTGATTTATCCTCTCCTTACCCTAAGCCACGTTACAACCCTACACAAAGTCCCTCTTGATTACGAGCCCTGCATTGCTTGAGAGAGTGTCAAGTGCGAAGTATAATATTCTTAGACCCTGAGGATGCTTGCGAGTGATAGGTAGTTGACTACTCAATATAAGTGAGCATAAATTGATCCTACCCACTGAGTGATCAGTTCTTGTGTATGGTCTGCTTAGTGCAAAAGTCAGGCTAAACAGTTGAGGGTGTTGGGTTTACATGATTATTGTTCTTGGCACTTGAGTGAGATGAATGACTAGCGATAGGATGATGCATGTCATGATTTGTTCCAAGTAAGGAGGAACCGTGAAGATGGTAGTTCTGATGCAACTTGCTTGGGGACAAGCAAGAACTTAAGTGTGGAGTTGTGATGTGCGTGTAAACAGACACACATCTACCTATGTTTTGTGCGTAGTTTCTTCGTGTTTTGATTCTATTTTGTCGTATGTCGAGTATGTTTTCATGCATTTTGTGTTTATGTTGAGGAGTGGGAGATCTATCGGAATTTGGTTGTTTTGTAAGTGCTTGGATAGTGGAGATGAAGATGACGAGGTACGAGGAGAATGGCGAGTGGGACAAGAATTGGTGAGAACGCGAGAAGAGTTAACAAAGAATGGTTTGGCTCAATCCGTCAATGTTTGTTAGAAAATGCATAACTTTCTTATACGAACTCTGAATTGAGTGATTCCAAGACAAGAAGATCCACGACATCTTGATCTACAACTTTCGTGTTTTGAGTTTTGCAATTTACAGAACGGATAAAGTGTCAAAGGCAAGTTGAAGATAGCTGCTGAGTTCCAGCGACCCATTGGAAAAGCCAGCGACATGCTGGACTTGGGCAGATCAAAATCCAGCGATCCGCTGGGAAATCCAGCGCCTCGCTGGGTTGGTCGAGAAAAGTTTATTCAGCCTATTTGCTTAGTCTAGGTCTCTTTTTAGTTGGGTATCTTTAGCTAACCTATATAAGGGCTTGAAACTTAGGTTAAAGATATTCTTGGCCAGTTTTCACGCAAGAGTCATAGCTTTTAGGTTTTATTACTTTCGCTTTACTTCAAGGATTGTAATCAATTTTCGGATCTTCAATCAACGCGGTATTTTCATACTTCGTAGTCAAGAGTTGTCTTTTCATTCATCTGCTTGATTATTCATTGTTTGATTGATTCGTTTCATGTGTGAGAACTGAGATTGACAACCTTAGTTCGTAGCATAGATTGCATCCATTTGTTCTGTTTTGTTTCGTTTGCTTAGATATTGTTGTTAGGGTTTAGGATTGACAATCCTAGATTCGAATAACAATAGTAGGATTCGTAGTAATTAATCATAACCCAATCATTCGAATTGAATCGCTTAGATTAAGATTGAGAATTCATAATCTGGTACTTAGAGAATTGATCTATCTGTCCCTGTGGAGACGATCTTACTTATCATTCTATTACTTGAATGATCGTGTTCTCTTGCACGTATTTTTAACCTGATATTTATCGCATCAGTAACCATCTCACTTAACCAAGAACAACAAGCATATGAGTCCCTACCCCAACAACAATATTTAAACTAGCACTAAAAGGAAGAGAAGAGGAGAAAAACAGAGTTAAAAAAGAGAAATATATAGTTTATCCACTTACCCAGTACCTAAGGAGACGTTGGAGAAAGATACCTCGCGATAGATTTTCTGGTAAAATAGTGAAGCAAGAATGAGGGATAGGGAGAGTCGTGAGAGAGAGTGAAAAATGGATAGAATTTAGGAAATTTAAGAAGAGAAAGTGCAGAATGGGTAAAAATTAGGATATTTAAAGAGATGACTAAAAAATTCTATTTATACCCCTGCTTTTTGCCACTATAGCGGCCGTGAAGATCACCACCATCGATAGTGCTTGACGGTCAAATAGTGTTGGAAAACCGGTAATTTTTCTGCCATAGCTTGCTGTAATGGTGCTATTGACAACAAAGGATCTAACTAACCACGTGTTCCATGCTGCCAAAGATTGCTTGGCCAGATCTCGAGCCTGCTAGAGCCATATCTAAAATCATTATTTCTAAACCCAACAGATGCTTCAGAAATTGGAGTTTTCAACCGAAGTGTGTATTTTGTTTGGGAAGGCAAAACGATGTGTATTTGCCATGGCTTCGTTAGGGTTGCCCTTGTTTATGGGCTTCAAAATTAGAAAATGCAACTGGCTGTGAAAAATAAATAGTATCGAGTACCAATATCTGGGCATAATGTTTTGGAGCGGTGTCGAAATAATATTTTAAAAATAGTATCAAAATAAATATTATCAATATTAAAATAAACGAGTATAAATATTAAATTTAATGAGTATCAATATCCATGTAAATGAGTATCATTAACGGGATCAATACTAAAGTTATCGAGTACCAATATCCAAGTAAATATATACCAATATCAAAGTTAACGGGTAATAATATTCAAGTAAACAAATACCAATATCCAAATAAGCAGATACCAATATCAAAGAGTGAGGTCATCTCAAGTCCAAGATCACCTACCTTGTCTTCTACACCACCTACGACGTTGACATGCCAAGTGTTGACTACCAACTCACCAGTGCTGCTTCGCCGACGACACCGATCTCTGCCTTGCCAAAGACCTCTCTGAGAAAAGCTGCCACGTCCACGTCCACGTCCTCGTCATCTGCTCTGAAATCAGGGCAGTCATATTTTACGGCCTCTCGAAGACCCTCCTCTATTCTATGGTCGGGTAGGCTCCCTTCAGCGATGGAGCCGCCGCAATCATCATTGACGATGACTCTGACTTAATACTCAAGAAACTCCTCTTCCGGTTTGTCTTCGCATCGTAAACCATCCTCCCCGATTCAGATGGGACCATCGACGACCCATCTGAGAAAAGTCGGGCTCACCTTCCACCTTATGAGAGAAAGAACTAATTTTCTTAATTGTAACAATTTTTTAAAAGATTATAAAAGATATACAGAGAGAGAGAGAAAAGTGGACCAAAAAAAATTTCTTTAAAGTTGGAAATGTTGATAAGGAAAAAATAGTATAACTAGGAAAACATAATTACATACATATTTACCTAATACCATTTATATCATCAAACATTAATAACCGTCAGATATAAAATTTAAAAACAAAAATCTCAATCTAACAGTTATTAAATAATCTCTATCATAAAAATACCATTTTATACTTTGCCACTGAATTCAATGATTTGGTTAGAAACTAGATATTCAAAATCTTTCAAATGATATCTTAGTTAACTATATTTAATGAAGTAATGGTCCTGAATTGTAACTGCAAAGTGACCCTTAATATTTATCTTCTATAATTTGGATGAATCTTTTCTCTTGTGATAAAATAGTCGTAAATTCTTCTGAGGAAGTCTGAACGACAAACCGTTGCATAAGAAACTAGACACTTAGGAATCATTATCGAAGTTGACTAGTTGACCATTCTGCTCGACTATTCTGGATAAAAATAGTTGTTATAAAATTAGCACTATCTTTAGAGTTCGAATTAAGTGAATCAAAAGTGTGAATACTTAGAAGAAGAGCTTTCTCATTCGACGTAGTATGTGTAAACTAGACCAAATATTATTCTATCCAATAAATATTGAGATATTATTGCCAAAAATCAGTTGAGAGTTAGTTTGTCGATCCCTTTCGGTATCCAAAATAAGCCTCCCAAAAACAGCTTTATGAGCATATTCAAATAGACCAAAACCATCATTTCGCCGAAAGAAAAAAAGAACATTTTAATAGGCCAAAACGCAATGGAAATGTCGATAAAGCAAATTTGCTGAACTACAACATTTTAATTAAAGGGACGAAATTAATCCCTCAAAAGATATACTATTCCCCGACAAATGTGGTGGCATCATCCACCACATTTCTTGCAATAAATCAGTTCTCCGAATTAAAATTACCATGCATGTAATATAAAACTGCGTTCGGGAGGAACTCCCGCCAAAATTGAATTATTAGAGCAAAGACCGCTGGACGAAAGTACTTTTTTAACTCATGATTTTCATCACCATCTAAAGCTTGGGGAAATGATGCGCTTAAGCACCTCCGGATCCGTATTTCTTGCCGAAGACAATCAGCTGCAACTTGTCGTAACCAGCAAGAACACCGGCACCAGCAACAGCGCGCAGAATGTTAGCTCCAGCACCCTTGAAGAGGGACTTGGGACCTTCCTTCTTCAGAATCTGAGAGAAACAGTCGAAGGATCCCTTGTATTTGACAGCTTCACCAGATGTCATCATCATTCTTCTTCGGACAGTGTCGATGGGGTATGAAGCAAGACCGGCACCATTGGTAATGAGCCAACCAAGAGCAAAGCTAGCAAAGAAACTATCCTGCATTTGCAAAAAATGTGACATTTATATCAGTACAATGTACTACGAGATACAGCTAAGTCATAATTTTATGTCTGTGCAGTAAGCTCAAGCATTATGCTCAAGAAAATTGTCATAAGATTGCTGTATGACTTGATACGGTAAAAAATATAACATCTTAGGCATCAAATAAGGTTCAAAATAGAGCGCAAGTGCCGCATCAACATCCAAGGCAAATCAAATGGAATCATCTCTTAAGGGAGAGGCTGGGAATTTCATACTGACCTGCAGCTTTCCAGTCAATAGAACTGGCTTCAAAGAGTCGTACATTCCAAAGTAGAGACCACGGTAAACAATAATGCCTACACAAGAGATGTTGAATCCACGGTAAAGCCCAGCAATACCATCAGAAGCCAGGGTCTTCTTGTAGACATCAACAAGCCCATTGAATTGCCTCTCTCCTCCTTTCTTTGCAGCTTTGGAATCATTGGCTAACCGGGTACGTGCATAATCCAATGAGTAGACAAAGAGCAGGGAAGAAGCACCAGCTAAACCACCTGAGGCCAAGTTACCAGCAAACCAGGGCCAGTACCCATCCTTGTCTTTCTTGAAGTTAAACAGGCGCTTGAAGTAGTCTTTGAATGCAAAGTTCAATGCCTGGCAAAGAACAGAAACGTATTAATGCAGGGAAAAGGTTTTTCTTGAGACACTTATAAACAAAAGAACAAAAAGCCACACACCTGGGTAGGAAAGTAACGGATGACATTGGCAGTGTTTCCTCTCCACAATGAAATGACACCTTCATCCTTCATTGTTCGGGAGAAACAATCACCAATACCCTTGTAAGGTTCGGCGAGCCTACCACTCCTAATCATCTCATCCTGGTTCTGTATCAAAAGCTTAACACGCTCAATAGGAGCAGCAGCTGTCTTGGACACGGCAGCAGAAACACCACCCATGAGAAAGTCAATAGCAAATCCACTAAAGCTTTTCTTCTCAGCTGGGGCCTGGACAAACACAGGACATGCAGCGGATGGAACAATTGACAAGTCGCTGGTGGCACTGCAAGTACGGGCCATGGAATACTGAAACACGGGATTTGAGTAGTTGCCATAGGCACGCCTCTGGTACAAAGCTGTCCTCTGTAACTCTCCATCTATACCATGGAAATATTGGGAAACACCGGAGCGAAGGACCTGGCCGGCTACCTTCTGCATCACACTAGGGTACTGAAACTGATCCGCCATTGTCGCTTAACCTGAATTCACCAAAACAGTTGCCACGCCAAAAGTTAAAAAAATAAAATAAACGACGACTAATTTTAAGTGTAACTGTACGTAGTTATCATGTACTTCACTTTACAATCAAATAGGAGCAAAAATAAACATTGTCCTTAAATCTTTTAAATATATATTATTTCAAATAGTCCAAATTATCAAATCAAACAAAGATGATATTGAATCAATATCAACTCAAAACTCCTTTGAAAAAAAGAAATCAATCAGCAACAGAACATATCACAAGAAACTGCATTCATAGATCCCGCAAAACGATCCAGAACAAATACTGATAAGGTGAATCAAGATCTACTTAACCAATCCGAAAATGATATAACTACGAAAAAAACAAGCAGATTTAAGATCGCATGCATCCAAAGAAGAGTTTTTTAAACAAACAATTATGCAGTTAGAAAAAGCAAACGTGCCGTGTCACATTATAGAGAAGAGCGCAGGGAGTACGCTTCCAATTCCAAATCTCAGAAATGCAAACTCGACATCACCATGCCTTTTTTAACGAATCAAAATCCTAAATATGATTAGCTTTTACCATACCGATCTAATTTCCCCTAAAACGCCTATCTTAACAGAGCAAAGCGAATTACGAAACGGAAAACAACCGGGAAACGAGCATCGGCAAGTGATCTGAAGCCGTTGGATGAACGACGATATTAGACTATCGAAACAGATCGAAAGGAATAAGCCGAAAGTACCTCGTTAACCTTTCCAGCGGGGAAATAATTGCAAGCAGTATTAAATGGGAAGAACACAAAAGAGAGAGAGTAACGGAGAGATCTAAACACGTAGCGATAGAGAGAGAAATCTTTTCGCGCGTTACTTATAAAAGAAGGATCGGTATTTAGAGGGGGAAGGGACGAGTGGTTGGGAGAGAGAGAGAGGCCGTTCGTTACCTTTGGATCTCCTGGAGGTGATAAAAGTTGGGAGGCGAATTGGGAGGCGAGCCAAGAAACAGCCGTAACCGCTGCTTTCTTGTTAGTGGAGAGTCTGAGAGAGCCTTGCAATATGCGAGTTATTTGCACATTTATACCGTTGGCTCACTCTTTACTTTAACGGGTAAAGTTTTACCCTCTTTGGATGGGGCATTTTGGATTTTTTCCAAAATAATGTTATTGTTGATGATTAATTACGAAAATATTATTCCAAAAAAATATTTAAAAAATAGTATCCATGTAAGACACCTAAGATATTTTTAGTGACTTGAGAAAAAAAATAGTGTCTGAAAATGTTACTCAAAAAAATTATTACATAAACAATGTCAACATGTTCACTAGTTTCATAATAATTTTTTTGTACATTTTTTGTAATTTATTATGAACAATAGTATTATTTAAAAATAATATACCCATTTATGTAAAATGTGATTGGGTGTAGAATGTTGATATATATATGGATATTAATATGTTATCCTAATTCAATAAAAAAATTAGAATTTTATCTTTTAGAAATATATGTATTATTATACATATGTTAAAACTGTATTTTTGACTTCTCAAATTTATCCAATGTGAAACAATTCTGTTTGGTGGTAATTATTTTTGGGTTAATAAATGATATTTTCTAAATTAAGTAAAAATCCCAGTCAGAAATTTATATCAGTGATAAATTTTATAATCCATCTGTATTAATAATTAGATATTAATAGTGTTAAATGTAGGTGTCAAAATATATTCTACATTAATATATATTTTTACATTAAATTTCACTACTATTTTAAGATAATTTAACAATATTATTGTATTTATGGTAATAGGATATCGTATCAATTTTACAATTTCTTCTTTTGGAAAGTATTAATTTTATTAATATTAGAAGTTAATACTTACTATAAAACTCCTTGCGATGGTTAGCATCACCAAAACAATATTGACGTTAAATTCAATAGCAAAATTATTGTGCAGTATGGAAAAAGTAATTGACAAAAAGTCTCAATCTTAATATTAATATTGCAAAAACTTAATTTTAGACTGATATTGCCCATCATAATTATTATAAAAATCGTGATCGAGCCATCAACCAAGATAATAAATTTATCATAATAAGTTAATTAAGTTAAATAAATTTATTCATATGTCAAACAAGAAAATTTGTATATTTATCTTCTTGTTTAAGAATTGTTACATTTAAAATTGTACACAAAAAATTGATGAATATTACATTTACTTGGTATTCAAAAATTAAATTCATTTCACCATCTTGAATAGTTAATTTATATAAGAAGAAAATTTTAGGTCTAACAAAATTGAATTTGGATTTGGTGGGGACCAAAGAAGGGGTATCTCCATATGGGGACAAGCATCTGGACCATCAAATTTGAAATAACTTGAAAAAAATAAGATCTAATGGTTCAAAAATTGTTAAGGACAATTTAGATTTTTGCAAAAAAAAAAACAAAAATCAGACAATTAATATTTCCTCTTTTTAGCATAATTAACATTAATTATCCTATTTTTTTAGGTCAATTTAAAATCTAAACTCCTAATTTGTGGTTATTGAATATACCTAGAAATTACTATTACAGAATACAAAAACATCAACTAAAATTTAAAACTTTAACCTCTTTGTATTCCCTTCCTGCTGATTCGTCCACTAACACCTCTTTGTTTCCCTTCCTGCTGCTTCGTTCATGAATCATTCATTCACCACCGTCATCTCTTCTGTCCACCAACACTGTTACCGACATTCCTCTCGTCCTCAATGCCTACCACCATTATCGTCCCTCATAGCTCTTTTACCACTGTGACCACTCATAGCTTATCGACCATCATTGCCCCTTCGTCCACCAATGCTATTGTTGATGCTTACCCCTTTGCCCCTCATAGTTGGTCCCCCTGTACCCAACCCTTATCTTCATTCACACCACATTCCTCTCTTTTAACCAGGTAAAGACAATCGCTACCGCCATCCTTTGTTATTACTTCCGCTGTTCTAATCGGGTAAGTAACACTTAATGTTTTCATTTCATAGAAAGATGACCAATGGTAGAAGCAAGGTTCATCATCAAGGTCAAAAGGGCAAGAAATTGACAATGCCATAGTAAAATTGCCAATTGCCAAGTGGAAGCAATGCAACGACAGTGGTTGCAAAGAATAAAAGGTATGGTATGTAGTAAAAGATGGTTTGCATGTATTCTTTTTATTGGTTTTGTGAATGCACTAACACTAGTTTGTTGTATTATGATGCTTGTTGTGTTTGCTACATTACTGGTTTTTTGGGTTATGATATTGGTTGTGTTTCCTACGTTGTTGATTTGTTGGGTTATGATGTTGGTTGTGTTTGCTATGTTGCTGGTTTGTTGTATAATGATTTTAGTTATGTTGGCTACATTGCTGATTTATTGGGTTGTGATATTGGTTATGTTTCCTACGTTACTAGCTTATCTCATTTAAGATACTGATTTGTCTCAATTTAGATACTGATTTGTGTAGTTATGTTACTAATTTGTCTTAGTTATATTAGTAGTTTGTCTTAAGTAAGATAATGGTTTATCTCAGTTATAATACTAGTTTGTGTTAGTTATATTACTGGTTTGTCTTAGTTTAGATACCAATTTGTGATAGTTATATTACTGGTTAGTCTGAGTTATATTAATGGTTTGTCTCAGTTAAGATACAGGTTTGTCTTAGTTAAGATGCTGATTTGTGTTAGTTATGTTACTGGTTTGTCTCAGCTAAGATACTAGTTTATCTTAGTTAAGATGCTGGTTTGTCTTAGTTAAGATGCTGGTTTGTGTTAGTTATGTTACTAATTTATCTCAGTTAAAATGTTGATTTGTCTTAGTAAAGATGCTAGTTTGTATTAGTTATGTTACTGGTTTAGAATCTTATGATGCTGGTTTGTGTATTTTTTCAGAATCTCACACAACTATTATAACTCAATGATACTACAGCAAAATGATATTGTTCTCTTTTTTCAATTGGACAGTTAGTTACGAGAAGATCTACTGTAAATCTTTGTCACACCTTCTTTTGTACTTAATTTATTAATTTTTTAACTTTCCTGAATACTGCAATGTACATTGTTAGTTATACTTATTTTTTTGCAGTGGGAAGTTCATTGCTTATAATCACATCACATACATAATATGAGAGAATATTCAAATCCTTTGACCAAGAGCATGGATTTCTTCGACAGTGGTAGATTTTTATGCAAGGGCCAAAGCAAGACAAATATTGGCTTACCAGTGGATTATATTGTATTCCCAGGGCATGTTGCTGTTAGTCTCTTAATCCATGTTATACTCAAAACTTGCATTATGTTTTTGAATATCTTGTAATGGTGGTTCGAATGTATGGTCTTACTGGTTACATATTTGTCTCAGATATGATACTAGTTTGTCTCAGTTATGTTACTAGTTTATCTCACCTATGATGTTAGTGTGTTTCAATTAAGATACTAGTTTGTGTCAGTTATATTACTGGTTTGTGTCAGTTATATTACTGGTTTGTCTTAGTTATTTTACAGGTTTATGTTAGTTATGCACAGGTTTGTCTCAGTTATTGATGTCATGTCTCCATCCCTCTACTGGTTTTGCCCCACATGACTACTAGGGTTGTTGGTTAGTAGGTGTTATGACTTTTGTTTGGTTTTTCCCTATATGACTATAAGAATTGTTGGCTTTTGTTGTGGGCTTGAGAGTTATGTATCTTTTTTATTATTATGGAATTCTTTTGCAAAAAAACATTGGACATGCTCATTCCATTCTTATTTTTAGCATATGTTATGCACCAATCTACTTTTGTGCATTTGTACTAAGTTGTTTAATATGACTTTACATGGATTCAATATTTCTTTCATTGAGTTGTCCTGAATTTTTCACATAAGCTACTTTGAAAAATTGATGAACTCGTGTCCAACTTGATTCAATCGTCCGAATCTTTCCCTTAATGCAATCTTTACTAGTAAGTACATGAAATGACATTAAGACAATATCTTCTTTAACACTTTTACTCATAAGTAAAATTGTTTCATGGCGGGGACATTGCGAGGGTGATATTTGAGGAATATTTTGTTATATATTTGGTAGATATTGGTAGGAATATGAAATCTGCAAAAAATTTGGACTAAGTTGGGAGTAAATATATAAATTAGAGGCCAACAAATTGGCACTTTAATTAAAAGATCCAAATGGCTCAAAATTATCTTTACAAAATCATTTGAATCCATATTTAGAAAATTATAACATAGATTTATATAGAAAGAAGAATAAATTTGAGAACAGCCCCTATATGTCACGTAGGCCGGGAGCATCGTGTGGCACACGGGCACACAATACCTCGCCTGACATACAAGGGTACCTCGCATGACAAATCTATTGCATGTCTCCTTGCCTCTTATTTGTGCGTCTATAATACACGTGCGAGGGACCAAAACAATGAAAGGCACGAAAATAAATAATCTCACAGAAGAAAAAAAAGATTGAAGAAAAAGGATAAGGGAGGAACAAAAATAACAAAAATAACTCTAACAAATTGTTACCACCAAATTTCTAACACATGCCTAATCACTAGAATTGACCAGGAAATAAAATCTCGTGCGTGTGGACCCTACTTTTAGGTGACACAGTGAAATCACTACCTATCGGTTGTGAAAAGATTGCTCCTAATCCTCTCGTCCCTTTTACAACAAAAAACGTTTTTTTAAGAAGATTTGCAATTGTGTAAGTAGACCTGACCATTGTTTGAATTTTAACGGATTCGAATCAAATTGGTTCAAATTCGAGTTATCAAAATATTAAACCATATTCATTCGTTCATGGCCAAATTGATACAAGTTATAAACCTTCAAATTCGATTGAATCCGAATCGAATCCAAATTGATTCTTAAATATTTAATATTTAATTAAAAAATAAAAAATAAGGAATAAATCTTTAGCATTTTTTGAGAAAAAGAAATAAACTAAAGTTTGAGTTTGCACTTAATGCACAAAAATAAGTTGTCTACGATTTAGGGTTTAAAGGTTTCATAATTCAGAGTTTAGGATTTCAAAGTTTACGATTTAGTATATAATTAACTTTAGGGTTTAGGATTTTAGAATTTGAAATTAGGGGTTTAAAGTTTATAATTTAATAAATAATTGAGTTAGATTTTTAGGATTTTAGGGTTTAAAGTTTAAGGTTTTAGGGTTTAGGATTTAAGCTTTAATAAATAATTGATTTTGAGATTTTTTTAAACCAATATATATATATTATATACAAATTTTAATAGAATTCAATACGAATTTAACTCGAATCGAATTTAAATTAAATTCGCGAGTTTCAGGAATTATAAAAATCTTAAACCGAATTCAATTCATACCATTACTAATTCGAGTCGAATTGTTGACGAATCAAATTATATACAAATCTAATCGAATTATTAATGAATCGAATCGAATCGAATTACGAATTGGATTCAATTCTTGACCAAGTCTATATGTGAGGATGAAAATGAGTCCAACTTTAAATTTGTGTTGGGAGGTTTCGAATTGTAACACCATCAAAAATTCGGGGTTTAGGACAATCCATCTAAATTTTTTCTATAAAAAAAGCCAAAGCCAAAATCTAATTGGTAGAATTGCCCGGTAGCTCCTTACAACTTCTTTATTCTGAATGCTTAATTAATGTCCTACCTCAACCATTTCAAGAATAACGAGCCAATGGGAATTTAATTTTGTTTTGGTAAAAATTTTTTCAGAAAATTATTACTTTATAAGATTAACATCAATAGATGCCGAGTGACCTTTGGTCCAGCGGCACAAGGGTGGGGTGGGGTTTGGGAAGTCCAGGGTTCGATTCTTGGCAACATTGTAATAGAATAGGTATTAGAATAGGTTCTCAAAAATATTAACATCAATATATTATGCATTTCTTTTGAAGAAGTAACTTTTATTGCCGAGTCCATGACAGAAGAGTAAGTCTACTTGCACAAAACACGCAACCAAAAATTGGACCTAGCACCCCAATATAAAAGAGACCAGAAAACAGGACCCTACATTCATTGTTTTTAAAAATCGATTCGATCAGCAGCTTAGTTAGAACATTCACAGGGAATCGTGCGATTCTCCTAGCTATCGTGGCGAGCTCTCATTGACGAAAAACTATCAAAGACCTTCTGCACAAGTTTGTGCCACGCTGGCAAATCGCTCATGTGGCGAAAAATTGATGAACAATTCATTGCAATAAAATAGTATAGTGAGTAATTAAAGTTCGTAACTGAGGCTTGGAGCACAAAGTTTAAATAGTCAATCGTACGTAATAAGAGTAACAATTATTTTTATAAAATTATTTTTGTTTCAATGAAAATAAACAAAGGAAAAAATGCAGATCAATGATTTGTTATCAATAAGGATGAAATGAGCATGATAGCTTTATGGAGTAACTACTTATTGCCAAGATTATGGGTCTTATGAAATCCTAGCTATTACCTAGAGTTGTTTAATGCATCTACCTAACATTTTTGCTCATAAGGTTGATAAAACTAAGATAGTAAAGGCCTAAGTTACTAATTAACGTTTTCACTCATTAGGTTGATAAAACTAATTTAGCAAAGGGCCAACTTACTAATTAACCCTTTTGCTCATCAGTTAGACTTAAAATTAAACTAAACTCATTTATAACAATTTCTTTTAACGGGTTATTCTTATGATATCAAGATGTCTCATCAATACCAAAGAATATTTCAATTGATTCTTCCACAAACTCGAGCGCTTCTTGTTCCACTCTCATTAATTATAATGATAACCTAGGTGATCAAGCTAGGCTAAGCATTAAAATCATTAATTAAAAACTATTATGCAAGATATTCTAACCATAATTCAACACAAGCAATCAATCACATAATACGGGCATCACACTCACAAGAGAACTACTCTCTACGCATATTCAATAAACATAAAGAAATAATCAAATACATAAGAACAATTAATTAGAGAGAGATAGAGAAAGCTTAGTCGTATTGATCAAGCCTGCAAACTCAAGCAAATTAACTAGAATTTATCATTTCATTTAATCTTGAGACTCAGTAAAAGATACAACAAGATGTCTAAAACCCTCAGGTCAATATCCTATATATAGCCAAGCCAAGATACCTAAAAAAGATCTAGAGTTTTGGCTAAATAGGAAGTTTAAAAAACTATTATGACAACAATCAATGACTACTTAAAGTCCAGCATTCATTGGGTCCAAGAAATGTGTACACCTTAAGTCACCGTCACCTCCTAGCGACTGCTTGAAGGCTGTGCCTGCTTGCACCAAGGCTATTTACATCTACTCTAGCAACTACTGAAGGGATAGCACCAACTGGGTTGGCCAAAACACTTCTTCATCCTTCTCGTCATCTCATCCAACCATTCTACTCTCCCAACTACTTTCCAAAACTACTAAAACATATAAAAAATTATAGGACTCCATTACATAGTCCAAGCATAAACAAAATATTAGAGACTCACCCCAACACAACAATTACAAACTAAAATGTCATCAAACACTACCAAAATATGCATACATATACGATTAATTCTATGCTTATCACACCTCCACACTTACTTCTTTGCTTGTCCTTAAGCAAAGCGCATCAGAACTACCAATTAATAGTCCTCTCAAAACTTAAAACAATTTATCAACAGATTGCCCCACAACCAAATATTTCACTCATTCAAGCATAAAGAATAAAAATATATAGACACCACATTCTCAACCGTTTAGCCCAATTTTTGCACTACGTACAATACACTAGAGGGTTGACCACTCACAGGTTCAAGCTAGTCTAAGCTCACATATGTATCTAGTAGTCAACTTCCTATCTCTTATGTACAAATTTGGAGTCTAAAAATATTATATGTTGTACCCGAAGGTACCTCAAATAGTGTAGAGCTTGTAATCAAGAGAGACTTTTTTATCGGGTTGTACTGGGGCTAAGGTATAAGAGTGGATAGAAATATATGGGAAGTAGCTAAACTACCAAATCCAAGGAACAATATAAAGATATTCTAACTCTCATATTTTCTAAGCATCTCACTCTATATCTTATAATCACTCATCACAATTCACCCAATTCCTAAGGATGAGATTAGCCACTTATTCGTTGTGCGTTCATACACACTTCCCAACTTTCCACTTTTTCTTCATATTTCACTTATTCTTATCAACTTTCCATATCTCATTCTTCCTTATTCTTTTTCTTCTCTTTTCTTTTTGCACACATTCAAGGTAATCGCTCTCGGCTTCTTTATCGGTCTAATTTCTACCCTTTTTTTCTCCATTGTTCAATCCTATCAAGCTATTCTAACAAGTGAACCCTTGTAATATTCCTCAAAATATAATATCCTAATGCATCCTCAGACCGAGTAGTAAAAAGATGGGTAAGGTTGTGGATATGGATTTAGATAATGGTTTACATATAATACTTCAACAAATAGGCTCAAGCTTAACGAGTAACAAAGGGATTTTAGCTCTGAAGCTCTAGGCTTAACATAAAAAATGACCCCCCAATATATAACAAACCCTACACTACAAAGTCATACTGAGAGTTAGGATACTACTCTCATTGTCTAGAACATGTAGACATCTCATGAATAAATAGAGATGGTCGTCTTGTCCTTAAGTTCAAATATTCTCACAAGGTCATTCATCAGTTCTTCTAGTATAATCTACCTAATGCGACCACTAACCTAAATAGCAGAGGGTGTTATTCTTATATAATCCTACTTATCGTACTCAAACTCGATTCCTAACATGGTACAGAGTTTAACTTCTAATAAAAGTTGAAAATTTGAGGAGGTACTCTTCATTTGTTTTGGTATACAACCACATTAAACGCAAATACAAAATATACTCCTAGGCATAGACTCGATCATACACGTTAACATAATAAAAATATAAAAAATATGAACAAAACAAAATAAAAAGTACAATAAATAAAAAGAAAATGCAAGTTTGACATACCCCCATACTTATTAAACACATTGTCCTTAATGTGAGGAAAACACATATAACATAAAAATAACCCGCATATCACATTACAAAAAATGAAAAAAAGGGAAAAGTGAGGTAAGTGGATGGCTCCCTAATCAATCATATATAGGAGGTGCTAGTGGTGCTAGGAAATGAGTGCACAACCAATCCTACTAAGCGTGTTCAGGAGCCGCACTTCGGGCATGGTATTCACGATGAGCAAAAAGTATTGC
Organism: Hypericum perforatum; assembly: GCA_012979155.1. NCBI lineage: Eukaryota > Viridiplantae > Streptophyta > Magnoliopsida > Malpighiales > Hypericaceae > Hypericum > Hypericum perforatum. Next base: position 103,505 of record SOPF01026843.1, read on the forward strand.
TAGTGGCATAGCAGTATTATGCTCGTGTTGTTGTGCCCAATTAACTGCTTGGGGGGATGCCAATTCTTCGACCTAAATTTCTAAGTTGCTAATCTAGTCTGCTAGTTCATTGAGCTCTACTTGGTGTTCCAAGATCAGGATAATGCTCTCTTCTTACTTTCAATCTTTTATAGCCTTATGATCCTTCCACTCAATAAACATGAACTTTGAACAATGGTTGTAAGTCACCTTTGTGACCAAACCCCAATCTATAAAATGATTGGTAATGATTTTCGCTTAAGCTTGCTCGACCTCAACTTCATATCAATCTGGAACAAACTTGTCACGACCTGATCTAAGGTCGGTGACTGGTGCTAGACTCTATGACATATCAACAACACAATACAAGCCTAGCAAGCCTCAAAACAATCTCTAAACATATCAAACCAAGTAGAAGAAAAATTATCAACATACTAAAATCAAACCAAGCTAAAGACCATTTACAAATCAAAGACATCAAATCATCTCTCAAGTCTTATCAACATGCTAAAACCAAACCAAAATAATTTTACAAACCAAAATCCACAAACATCTCCAAAATGCTATTACTACGGAGCAACTATACAAGAGGAGACAAAAGCACAATTTGGAGACCTCAAAGTGTAGCCCTCAAAGGAAAAAGCTGGGCTTGTATTATGGACTCTGAAAACTCAAAACAAACTAAAGTCTCTGAGAACTTGAAATAGATTTTGTAAGGGGTAAGTGTTTGAAAACACTTAGCAAAGGAATAGAATATAACATATTAGTTATGGTTGATATATGCATGCACCAAAACTCAACCATGCTCGAATTCACTCAAAATCAAAATGCGTGGTCACCAAATGCTATACGTAATACCAAACACCACATAAACACACACACACACATAGAGCTATGAATAGGTTTTGTATTGCCCCTTCCTCTGACTGCCAGGGATATCCAAATGGCCAAACAGATCTCCATCCACAAACAAACAAAGCTAGCATACAAATTTAAACTAGTGATAGCAAACAAATATAAACTAGTGATATCCCCAAAACTATGAGCCCATAGACTAACATCCCTGGTTTGTATGGGAAAGCCTATTCATTCTCTCACAAAAACACATATCTTAACAGACAAATGACCTAATGGTCCAAAATATATCCATTAGACAAAACAAATCAGCCTCGAGCTAGCACTCTAGCTAGCTGTTCAAAAATATCACATGCCTCACAACATAATCACAAATATATCCAAATGTACCTTGGACCAAACCATATGCATGTGATGCACACAATCAAGCTCTGAAACATACACATACCAAACACAACCAAATTTATCATGTACTATTTGCTTACACAAATGAAAGTCGCTTATTAGTGCTGAATTCTAAATCTAATACTCCTTCCACTCAAAGGAAGCCTTCAACTTTGGAGAAACTCTATACAAATATACGCAACCATATAACAAGGTTAACTCTTGGTTTCCAAAACCAATTCACCTTTAATGCTTCAAAACAACCGATTTAGGTCCACTCGCAATCATTCATTGCAAATTCATCCAAATACAACCAATAGCTCAAATCCTTTAAAAACTTGGTTCCTTACCAAGTACAAACATGCAACATGCATATACTCTGTACTTAAGTTACACATGCTTAAAATGCACATAACAATCAATTTTTGCCAATCGAACCTCAACAAAGATCATCGTGAGCTCAATCGCAAACAATCCTTGGAAATACATCAAACATGTCAAACACAGCTAACAAATCACTTCATCTCAACTCTTTTGCATATTCTCAAAATCTCAGAATCATACAATTAACCTCAGAATCTCAAAAATCAACTAACCAAGCTTTACTCTTCAAACTCGTGCAAACAAGAACTCAGTGAGCAGTCCAAACTTTCACAAGGTGCTCAGAACAATTCCTTCAACCAAATCAATCATAAGATATAGATTTGGAAATCTTACATAGTCCTCTACAATCTATCATAATTTAATGATCCAATTTGGCTCTTAAATATGCTTACAAATCCCGTTTTCCTCACTAAGGTCAGCTATGTGCTTCTTCAACAACACTCTGATTCCAAACAGATTTTTCGTCGATTCCATGATCCAAAATCAACATGCAATATATTAAAAGAAATTTATTGAAGTCCTCTATAAGCTGTCCAAATTTTGGGGTCCAATTTGAAGTTTAAGTCCACTTATCAAGTCCATATATTTTGACCTGCCTGCTTCTTCCTCTTTCCTCTAGCTCTCTTCTTTTTCTTTTTTCGATTTATGACCAAGTATAGAGCTTTCCTTCTCTTCTAGAGAAGCTCTGGGATATATATGAAGAGGTGGGTGAGGTCCAATCACAATAAAGTCACCTTTTTAACTTAATCTAACAAGAGGATAACATTCAAGGGTCCAATCAGCCTTGACCAGTAGCAAGCAACTCAAGGATGGCAGTTTTTCTTTGATTTTTGTCCAAATTGGTAATTGAAATTTTTGTTTCTTATGGTGTCTAGTTTCCATATCAGTTGTAATTTTATAATTTAAAGCTCTATTGAAGAAGTTATGACCATTTAACCACTCAAAGGTCAAACTGGCCGAATCATCCAACAACTTCTCAAGCAATAGTTTCACCCATTTCCATCCACTTCTGCCCAAACTTGTATAGCCAAGTTATAGGTTTATGTGCCTAGTTTTTGAATCCTACTCACTTTCATCATTCAGTGCAAAATTGAGGAAGTTATGACTTTTTAACTAACCAAAGGTCAGTCTGTCCAAAATTGATCAACCCACTTTACGAAACTTGAAAATTCTTTGAGTACACTTCGCCGAACTTGAACCAACTTGCTAGGGGAACTAAGGGATATCTAAATCTACTTCTCAAAACTCATCCTCTCTAATAAAATAGCGTAATGCAATAGCAATCGACCACTTGCGAGGTTATCATAATCTCCCCCTTATAAAAATTCGTCCTCGAATTTACTTGTAACTAACTTATTAGATGAAGAACTTACTTGGTTACTCAAACAGATACAGAAACCTTCCTTGAATAACATCCTCTAACTCCCATGTAGCTTCATACTATTAAGAATGATAAATCCTTAATCCTCAATTTCCTTACTTACCTATCTAAAATCTGTAGTGGCTGCTCATTGTAGATAAGATTGTCACGAAACTCCACCTTTGGCAACAGATAAAACACTTGACCAATCTACTCTAAAATCTCATAACAACTTTCATCCAAGATACCTTTACTTGAAACCACTTCAAATTCAATATCCTTTCTCACCAACTTCATCTGATCATCCCAAAACAAAATTTCTAGTTCACCCTCAAGCTTAAACTTCACAATGTTTAATCCATGTCCAAAATCACATCGAAATCATCCATAATGAACACACGAAAGTCAACCAATACCTTAAGACCATGCACAACTATCACACATAATGTAAAAACTAAATGCACATGAATAACATGACTTGAAGGCGTATAAACATTTAACAAAATTCTCAATGACAAAAGTGGACTATCAAAGGTATTAGCAAATTGGGGTGATAAGAATGAATGTGTCGACCCCGAATCAAACAAGACATCGAGCGTGTGAAAAGCCTATAGGGAGTATACCTGAAACCACATTATTAGATGTTGTAGCATCTCTTTTTTTATCTTTTTTTATCTTCTTCTTTTTTATCTTTTTTATCTTTTTTTACTTCAATATGTCACAGGCATATCCTCCCTAATAGAACAAGTCAACATTTAAGAGGCCAAATAAAAAGGTTATCTAACAGAGGACAAAGACATGATAGATCCTATGCTCCATAGCATTCCTATCAAACATCATACCAACTCTGTCATGACCCAATCTAAGGTCTGTGATCGGCGCTAGACTCTGCGACATATCAACGACACAATACAGGCCTAGCAAGCCTCAAAATGATCTATAAACATATCAAACCAAGCCGAAGACAAATTATCAACAGACTAAAATTAAACCAAGCTAAAGACCATTTACAAATCAAAGACATCAAATCATCTCTCAAGTCTTATCAACATGCTAAAACCAAACAAAAATAATTTTACAAACCAAAATCCACAAACATATCCAAAATGCTATTACTATGGAGAAAGTATATAAGAGGAGACAAAAGCATAATCTGGAGACCTCAAAGTGTATCCCTCGAAGGAGAAAGCTAGGCTTGTATCACAGACTCCGAAAACTCAAAACAAACTAAAGTCTCTGAGAACCTGAAATAGATTTTGTAAGGGATAAGTGTTTGGAAACACTTAGCAAGGGAATAGAACATAACATATTAGTTATGGTTGATATATGCATGTACCAAAACTCAACCATGCTCGACTTTACTCAAAATCAAAATGCGTGGTCACCAAGTGCTATACGTAATACCAAATACCATATAAATGCACACACACAGAGCTATAGCCCCTTCCTCTAACTGCCAGGGATATCCAAATGGCCAAACAGATCTCCATTCACAAACAAACAAAGCTAGCGTACAAATATAAGCTAGTGATAGCAAACAAATGTAAACTAGTGATATCCCCAAAACTATGTGCTCATAGACTAACATCTTTGGTTAGTATAGGAAAGCATATTCCTTTATCTCACAAAAACACATATCTTATCAGACAAATGACCCAACGGTCTAGAATATATCTATTAGACGAAACAAATTAGCCCCGAGCTAGCACTCTAGCCGATTATTCATAAATGTCACATGCCTCACAACACAATTGATGAGTGCCAAAAACACTCATTATTCATACCCCTTTAATGTTTTATTCTCAGTGTTTTTAGGTTGATTTAGTTGTGTTTTAGTTATCTTAGTGTTAGTTTTCTTTCTTTGTGTCTTTATGTTGATTTTATCATTTTTCATTAAGTTTGCTTATTTTTAGGAGCCTATTCGAAGAGAGGTGATGGATGATCGAGCGCACATACGAAGCTGGACAAGAAGGAAGTCACGAAGCAGTCCTCTAGCACATGCCAAGCTCTTTGGCGCATGCCACGTAGCCATAGCAAGAACGACAGATCACTCAGATGACCATTTCTACTCAGTGAAGCAAAATTATAAAGGCTGGCGCACGGTAGGTGCACTTGGCGCACGCCAGACCAGACGGATAGAAGTGAAATTAAAGCTGAGTGTTGGATAAACAAATGCATGAAGTGACTAAGGCGGCTTAGGCTTTGTGAAGGCTAGGGGACAATGTTGGCATGCACTTTAGAGATATTTTTAGGTTAGATAAGTTATTAGATAAGTTAGATTAGATATTTAGTTTTCTATTCCATTAGTTGTTCAGTATATTAGTTAGTTTTTGTCTTAAAAACCAAAGAGTGGTACATTGGTGAGAAAGAAATGACTTTGTGTCTACAAAAACCAGATGTAAATAGTTCTTTTTACTTAGAAGAACTTGGACTTGAAGAGTGGAGCTTGGAACCTTGATAAGTTTCATTTTCCTTTCTCTCTTTTGTCTATGTTCATGTTTATTATGTTGAATATAGGTATGTTTGAGTAGTTGTATGAGTTTGGTGCCTTGTTACCTTTGATTTAGCCCTTGATAAGAGTTGTGTATGTTGTTGTATGTATTCTTATCAACGTGCTTGATCATATTGCTTAGACTTGCTTGATCACCAAGCCTTAGTAGCTAGTCAAACTTGAGACCGGAAGGAGATATAATTAATGGATAGGTTGATTTGATGATTAGTACTCTTGCTAGGAGAGAAATCTCCTTGGTAACCTACTGATTGTCCTTAGAGTGAAGCTTATAGTTGATGCTTAACTTGGTTTAGTTGGTTGGTGGGGTCGAAAGAATAAATCTGATCTTCTAAGCTAGGTTAAGTAGCAATTTAGACTCATCGTACACGAAAGTGTGGTTGAGGTTACCTTCGATTCACTCGGACCACATCACATACACTCAGAGCCCTCTTTATCTTGGTTATGTTGTTGGTTTAGGCACCTTGCTCTCTATTAGCTTATAAATTGTTAGTATTCTGTTTTATAAACAACCTTTGCTTGAGTTTGTTATTATCATCTTTATTTCCAATCTTTAGAGTTTAGATCACAAGTGTTCAATAACAAACCTCATAATCTGATATAGTTAAGTAAGTAAACCTTAGAGTAGGCCTAACAACTCAATATCTGTGGTTCAATAACCCTACTTACTCTTATTTGCAAGCTACTGTAATCCTGCTACTGAACTGGCGCATGCCACCTTTGTTGGCGCGCGCCAAGTTTATTGGTTGTTAAGTCTTTGCACACGCCAGGTACTATTGGCATGTGCAATAGATTCGTTCTACGCTAGGGTTGGCGTACGCCACCCACTTCTGGCACACGCAAGTCAGTCAAAAATAGATGACCAATCATTCATTTCTAGGCAGAACTACGGTAGGCAGTTCATGATGCCATTAGCGCAATCTGAACACCGAACAAATTGGCGCCATTGCCGGGGATTGAAATCTTAGACTCTCAATTTAGTTTACAAACTCGGATCAATATATATTAGTATATTATCTTTTATTTTTATTTTTCTTGATTTTTCGTTTACTTTTCAACCAAGTAACTTGTCTAGCTTGACAAGTTACATGCATGCCATTAACCCGTTCAACCAATATTTCTCCATTGGAGATTGAAAAAGAAATAATGCGGTTAGAAAGGTCTTTACATAGGGAGAGAACAGAAAAAGAAAGAATGGATCAAAGGTGACGAGAAGGAATTTCTGCATGTCTCATTCCTTGCAATAAAGATAAGTACAGGAATGTCGTCCCACAAGGACTTGGTTATAGGCCGCTAACTTGACTTGACTACTTGTTTAGGACTATGGCTTGGATATTGGTGATGACGATTCTTAACTCTAAGTGTAACTAATTGACACCTAACTACAAGAGACACTAACAATTTTCAAAACACAATATACACTTCAATCAAAAGCACATGTCACAATTTAAGCACTTCAATCAAATGCATAAGTCACGATTATGAATTATAACGATTCTAACAAATTAAGCAAAGTGGGCTTGGTACTTATAACAATCAAAATAACATAATGATACAAGGGGGTTACAAAGTTTAATTATGATCCGAGTTTTTCTAAGGCAACATATTCATGCTCTCGCTATAAATAGTCTAAATCGATCCTTGACAAGTTTTCAATGAATTAGATGTGCTCTCGCCTCCAAAAACTCATTTAGTCCTATCAATTACCAATTATAAGCATAACCATTTGGATAACTAATTTCTCATGAGATCTCTCATCAAAAGATCATTAATCATCTAATCAATAATTCATTCAATCTCAATTCCTCTTAGATATTTAAATCAAATATAATCATGGTTATGGTAATCAAGCAAAACCAAGCATTAAGATTATTGATTAGAACACAATATTAATCATTAAATCTCCCCCCTTAGATCATTAGCTACTTAAAAATCATATAAGCACCAATCCACAAAATAACTACTCACACATAACTATTAACAAACTAAACATTTTATTTAACATAAGTAAAACAAGCATGTAAATAATTAAAGAGTTAAGAGGAGAGAAAGCTCATGAAGTGTTCTTTAAGTTTTTCCTTCTTCAAATCTCTCAGGCCAATCTTCAAGTTCTTCTTACAAATGAAAGTTGAGTGGAATTGAAAGTTAAAGTTGAGTTTAATCTAATTAACTCCATGCAAATATCTAACTTGTCTCTAGTCTTCTCAATGCTCTTCTTTCTTCCTCAAGTAGCAGCCACGGAATTTGGCAAAGGCACTCATCTTGGGCCCAAATTTCGCCTCCAAATTCGGCCCACTCGGGTGGAAAATCGCCAGATTCGGACTCTGACTTTGAACACGGTTTTTGACCATCTTAGACTGCATAATGGACGAAGACCCTTAGAAACAAAGTTATAGCCCTCGATATCTTCTTTCCAATGCCACCTCACTTACCACCATTAGACACCATTTGCGAAAGTTATCGCCATTTTAGTCACCAGAGGTCAATCCACGTCAAAAGCCCACAACTCATAGTTGTTTGTCCTTCCTTCCCGGCCGGCCCAATTGCGTTTGATGAAGCATGGCGCATCCGAAACCTCCATTTAGCACTCCAAACCTATGAAACCAAGGAAAATACAATAAAACTCAAAAGACATCACAAAAATGGACAATGCACGATATTCACATTAATACCATGCATTTCAAACACTAACAAAAGAAACAAAGGCAAAAAGACTCTAAAAACACATACAAAAGATGAGTGTTTTCACACTCATCAAAAGGCAAGAGGGTCAAGGGGATAGAGTTCATGCCCCTAGACATTCTCTAATAGACCATGGGAGACCAACTTACGAAGGAGCAAAAACCTGGAATCCAATGGCGAGCTATCGAAACTAATCACTTTGAAATTAAGCCGACCGTGATTCATATTCTTCAAGATTTGGGTCAGTTCTTTGGTTTGCCTAATGAAGATCCCAATGAACACCTGGGGAACTTCATAGAATTAGCTGATAATTTTAAGTATCCTGGAGCGACTGATGATGCCATTAAGATTAGAATGTTTCCATACACATTACGGGATAATGCTAAACTTTAGTATAAGCAACTTAAGGGTACTCCAATAACCACATGGGAGTAATTAGCAAATGCTTTCTTAGATAAATATTTCCCCTACTCAAAGACTAACAAACTCGTCAAGGAGATTACAAACTTCGAACAATATGAAGGAGAGTCTTTGAGTGAAACTTGGAAGAGATTTAAGGAGTTGCAATGAAAATGCCCGCACCATGGTTTATCTGAGGAGTCACTGCTTAAGACATTTTATTTTAGCCTGTCGCCATCAATAATGGGAACTATTGACTCAACTTCCAATGGAAATTTCTTGAGGAAGGAAAGGGCTGAAGCCCAACATATTCTGGAAGAGCTGGCAGCAACAAACAGGATAATTATGAATGAGAGGAAAAAACAACCCATTAGAGAGTTAAGGGAGGTAACGGAGCGATGTGAGAGAAGAGGAATAATAGACTTAGATGCTTCTTCGTCTTTTCAAGCACAATTAGACTTGATGGCAAAGCAATTGCACGATTTGAGATTAAACAAAGTTGATGTTGTTGCCTTACAACAGCATTGCGAAGCTTGTGGTAACTCTGGCCACGAGATTAGTCAATGTGCAATGATGAGCCAATCTACAGAGCAGGTCAACTTTGTGAGTGGTCAAGGACAAGGAGGAAACTGAATGTTAAACAACCCATATTCCTCTACATACAACCTGGTTGGAGAAACTACCCTAACTTCTCATGGAAAGAAAGAAACAACGATGACAGTATGGCAATCATTCCTGATAAAGGAATGCTATTACGTGTCTCGCAATAAGGACCACCACCTAGTTTTCAACCACGTGGGTTCTTAAAAGAAAGAATGTTAGCACTTAAGGATAGATTTGACAAGGTTAAGAAATTCATCCAACAAAATAGAGATTCATCTAACAACCAAAGTCAAATCTTGAAGGCATTAACGGCCGAAGAAGTGAGGCAGAACAATTTAGAGCAGTTTCTTAAAGGTCAAGCAACTGCCATGCGTAACATGGAAGTACAACTTGGGGAAATTGATAAGACAAATACACATAGAGCATCTGGCTCTCTCCCAAGTTCTATTGAGGAAAATCCTCGTGGCCAAGTTAATGCCATCACCTTAAGAAGTGGCAAAGAATTAGCTTCTCAAAAAGACCAAGAGAATACTAAACCTATTGACGTAGAAAGTCCAGAAAAAGATAACAAGGAGGAAGTTCTGAAGGAAAAAGTCCTGCAAGAAGAAGTTGCAGAGGAAGAAGAAATTTATGTACCACCTCCACCAATGGTTCTGATTCTTCCTTATCCTCAGAGGGTAAAGAGAAAGTTGAGGATGGATGAATAATTTCTCTGTTTCATGGAGAAAATGAAGAACATTCAGATTAGTGTATCTTTCCTAGAGATGCTAGATCAAGTACCACACTATGTCAAGTTTCTAAAGGAACTCATCACTAAAAAGAGAAAATGGGAAGATGGAGAGACGATTACACTCACGGCTGATTGTAGCTCTCTTATCTCAAAAAATCTTCCAACAAAGCTAAAAGATCTGGGGAGTTTTATAATTCCCTGTTTCATTGGTGAAACCGAGTTTCCAAAATGTCTATGTGATTTAGGCACAAGTATCAACTTGATGCCCTTGTCTACATTCTAAAAACTAGGTTTGTGTGAGGTTAAGCCAACTTTTATGCTTCTCTAATTGGCGGACCAAACAATTAAGAAACTATACGGTGTGGTTGAGGATGTCCTAGTAAAGATTGAAAAATTCATCTTTTTAGTTGACTTTGTGGTTCTGGATTTCTCTGAGGACAAGAACTATCCACTAATTTACGGAAGACCATTCCTCAACACCGCACATGCATTGGTAGATGTGCATAATGGCAATTTGGTTCTCAGAATTGGAGACAAGAAGGTTGAGTTCAACATGACAGGTGTTATGCATCATCCTCTTGATGAAGGAATGTGTATGAAAATAGATGTTGTAGATGAGTGTATCTTCAAATTCTATAAGAAGAACATCTCAAGAATAGAGGATAAGGAATTAGAGAGAGTCACAGAGGACTTTGTAGAAGAAGTAGAGGAAAAAATCAACAAGAAAGGTCTGCTTGAGGAGCTAGAGATTCACTTGAAATATCGTACTCCACCCTCATTTGTAAAAGCTCCTTCCTTAGAACTGAAATAGCTACCCTCCCATCTGAGATATGCTTTCTTAATAGAGGGAGGGAGATTATCGATTATTATATTAAACAAGCTCACTAAGGAAGAAGAGAAAGTGCTCACAGTTGTGAACAAGCAGATTAAGGCCATTGCATGGCAAATATCCGACATCAAAGGGATAAGCCCAGAAATTGTGATGCACCACATTCACATGAAGGATGGAGCGAGGCCAAGAGTAAACTGACAAAGGAGACTTAATCTAAACATGAAGGAGGTTGTTAAGAAGGAGGTGATTAAACTCCTAGAAGCAGGAATTATCTATCCAATCTTGGATAGTGAGTGGGTTAGCCCAATACATTGTGTTCCCAAGAAAGGAGGAATGATAGTTGTGATCAACGAGGAAGGGGAGCTCATTCCAACAAGGAGTGTTACTAGATGGAGAGTGTGTATTGATTACCGTAAATTGAATGATGCTACACACAAAGATCATTTCCCACTTCCATACAGTGATCAAATATTGGAAAGGATAGCTGGGTATTCATATTATTGCTTTTTGGATGGGTACTCTGGGTACAACCAAATTGCAATATACTCCAGAGATCAAGAGAAAACATCTTTCACATGTCCCTTCGGTATTTTTGCATATCGCAGAATGCCTTTTGGATTAAATTGTGCCCCAACAATATTTCAACGTTGCATAGAGTCTATATTTTGGGAGATGAACAAAAAGATTATGGAAATCTTCATGGATGACTTCTCTGTATTTAGAGACTCATTTGATCACTGTCTTGACAACTTAGATAAAGTACTGCAGAGATGTGAGGAAAAGAACTTCGTGCTCAATTGGGAAAAGTGCCATTTTATGGAAGATGAAGGAATAGTCCTTGGGCACAAGATTTCTAGAGCTGGCATGGAAGTCAATAGAGCTAAAACAGAGGCGATAGAAAAAATGGATGCACCAATAACAGTTAAAGGAGTTAGAGCATTTCAGGGTCATGCCGGATTTTACAGAAGATTCATCAAGAACTTCTCTCTAATTGCTAAACCTCTAATGAATTTGCTGGTCAAGGATGTATCCTTCAACTTTGATGATCATTGCCTTAAGGCATTTGATGCTCTTGAAAAAGCTCTTATCAAAGCTCCAGTGATTTCAACATCGGACTGGAAACTTCCATTCGAAATGATGTGTGATGCGAGTGATCTAGCTTTGGGTTGTGTGCTTGGACATAAGAAAGAGAGAAAGCTACATGTCATCTACTATATGATGAGTGTCAAAAATACTCATTATTTGTGTATGTTTTAGTGTTGGTTTATCATTCTTATTAGTCTTTTATGTGTGTTTTCAATGTCTAAATATGTGTTATCATACATTATATCTTTTTGAGTGGTCTTTTGTTTTTTATTGTGTTTTCTTGGTTTTAGGAGCTTATATGAGAAGAAATAGAGGATGCTCGAGCAAATGCATGAAGGCATGACCAAAAAGGAGCATACAAATGCAAGAATGGCAAATCTGTAGAGCATGGCACATGCCAATGAAGAATGGCGCACACCATCTATGCCTAAAAAATGAGCAACTTCGTTGCTCGCGTACGCCAGGCCAGACCTCTTATGACTCAAATGATGATACTTTTTGCATCCGACGTCTAAATGAGATGAGGTTGGTGGCGTTGGAAAGAAGACATTCGGAACTACAACTTTGTCTCTAATAGGCATTTTCCGATTCGGAGTCTAAGAGGTCCAAATATCAAGAATGGTGGATACCTTTGTAGCTGGCGATGAATTTCCCTCAGCATGGCGCATGCCAATGGTGAAGCAGGACCACTTGGATGGTAGTACTAGCGCGCGCCATAGGCATTATTGGTGCACACCAACCCTTGACAGAGACAGAATTAGGCCATGCCACTTGCTAGTTTAATTGGCAAACATGTGGGGAAGCCAAGGCACTCGGGATTACACATTTTTAGGGTATGGCAGACACATGTGGGTGACATTGAGGAGGAGTGGTTGGCTTTAGTTGTTAAAATACATTATTAGTTAAACTTACTATTTGTGATAAATATATTGTAATAAGTAGTAAGCTTGGCATAAGGAAAAAAAAGAACTAGAGAAAAAACAATGTAGAACCAGAGAGAAACGTGTGTGCCTGAAGGCAGAGGAGGCATGAATGTGAGTGGAGCTTGGAGGAGGCTTAGGCTTGATCTTCTTGAGCTTTCTCTATCCCTCTCTTTTATGTTCATGCTTAACTTGCCTTCTTATGTATATATTGTGTGCTTTGATTTCTGTTTGTAATTGTTCAGTGGTTATAGTTATCTTGATGCCTTGCTAGTAGCCACGTTTTTAGGGAGTTAAAATGATTAGGTCTATGTTCTAGTTAATAAACTTAAAGCTTATTCAAGGTTTCACCTAGATTATGATCATTATTAGCTTATAATAACTATGCTTTGGTTTCGATAAGAGTCTAGTGGCCAAGTTCGATTTGTACATGATTCTAACCAACCAACTTTGGTTTTGACAAAGTCTAGCAACCATGCATAGGTTTAGAACTAATTGGCTGTGATAAAATCTTTGTGAGTAATCTTGGCTATGAACTTAGTTAATCCTTGAGACCGAAAGGAGATAGGGGTAATGGAAAAATTAGATAGGTGATTAGTTGCCTTGGTGATTAATTGTCCTTTGAGTGATGATCACAGTAGGTTCTTGGTCGGATCTAGTTTGGCTAATGGGGTCGAAAGAACATTTAGTCATTCTAAGTCTAGCTAAGAGCCTATTTAGATCAATCTAGCGCAAGAGTGGAGATTGATTGCTTATGAAACACTCGGACCATAACACGTACCTAATAAACTCCCTAAATCTGATGGTTATTTATGTTGTCAAGATACACCATACCTACTCTTTCCCGTTTTTATGTTACGTTTCAGTTTTATGTTTTGTTCTTGTTGGAATAATAACACCATCAAATTGGTCATTCGTCCTAGCCCAGCTAGCTAACCGAAAGGATGGCCTAAAACTAGTTCCCTGTGGTTCGACACTTTACTTTCACTATCATTGCAATGAGGGAGTTGTTTGCTTGCTAAAATATCCCCCTTGTCACTATGCTAGTAGAGTATTGGCAAGAGCTCAACTCAACTATACAACCACAGAGAAAGAGATGCTTGCAGTTGTCTATGCATGTGACAAATTCATACCGTACTTGCTTGGTTCGAAAGTTATAATCTACACTGACCATGTAGCTTTGAGATATCTTTTCTCAAAGCAAGACATGAAACCTCGCTTGATGCTCTAGATTTATTACTACAAGAATTTGACTTGTCCATTAAGGATAAGAAAGTAGCAGAAAATATAGTCGCAGATCATCTCTCTAGGTTAGAGAAAGGCGACGGTATGGAGATTAAAGGAAAAATTCAAGAAGAGTTTTCGGATGAAACTCTTATGACAATAAGTAGAGTAGAAGCTCCCTGGTATGCTGATTATGCCAACTTCTTAGTTGGAGGTATTATTCCCATAGATCTGAATTATCCCCAAAGGAAGAAATTTCTATGGGATGTTCGGATGTATGTTTGGGATAATCCTTACCTGTTCAAAAGGTGTAATGATGGGGTGCTTCGACGTTGCATTGCTAATTGGGAAGTAACAAATATTTTAGAGCAATGCCATAACACTCCTTACTCAGGTCATTATGGAGCTTCAAGAACTGCATCTTGAGTCTTTGAATGCGGTTTCTATTGGCCTTTTATCTTTAAGGATGCATGTAGTTATGTTGAGCAGTGTAACCGCTGTCAAAGAAGGGGAAATATCTCAAAAGGAATGAGATGTCGTTATCTAGAATTTTAGAGATTGAGCTTTTTGACGTTGGGGTTTGGACTTCATGGGTCCTTTCCCAACTTCACATGGCAACAAGTATATCTTGGTAGGAGTAGACTACGTTTCAAAGTGGGTAAAAGCTTTGGCATCACCAACAAATGATGCTAGAGTAGTTATCCGATTTCTGAAGAAACTCTTTTTGAGATTTGGAGTGCCACGAGCTATAATCAGCGATGGTGGGTCACATTTCTGCAACAGACAATTTGAAGTCCTACTTAAGAAATATGGGGTGACGCACAAGGTGGCAACACCTTATCATCCCCAAACTAGCGGACAAGTTGAGCTTTCAAATCGAGAGCTCAAGAAAATATTAGAAAAGACAGTTGGAACAGCAAGGAAAGATTGGTCGAACAAGCTCGATGATGTCTTATGGGCTTATCGTACGACATTTAAGACACTTATAGGAATGTTGCCGTATAGGCTTCTGTATGGGAAAGCATGCTATCTTCTAGCAGAGCTTGAGCATCATACA
The DNA here is from genome assembly GCA_012979155.1 of Hypericum perforatum. Classification (NCBI taxonomy): domain Eukaryota; kingdom Viridiplantae; phylum Streptophyta; class Magnoliopsida; order Malpighiales; family Hypericaceae; genus Hypericum; species Hypericum perforatum. Next base: position 118,548 of record SOPF01026843.1, read on the forward strand.
TTTTGGGCTATTAAAACCCTTAATTACGATTACAAAAAGGCCAGAGAACACAGAATCCTCCAACTTGAAGAGTTGGATGAAATGCGGGACTTGGCATTCGAAAGCTCAAGGCTTTATAAGGAAAGGACCAAAAGAAGACATGATGCCTACATTATCAAGAAAGATTTTAAGGAGGGGCAGAATGTTCTTCTCTATAACTCGCGATTATGACTCTTCCTAGGGAAGCTCAAATCCAAGTAGAGCGGCCCGTACCAAGTTGTTAAAGTGCTACCTTTTGGAGCACTTGATTTAAAAAATAGCAACGGGATAGTCTTCTGAGTTAACGACCAATGATGCAAAATTTACATTGGAGGGGGTGATATTAATCGAGATGCAAAGGTGCAATCAATTTATGTACCATCCAATGTTTGAACATTAGAAACAAAGAAAGGCTCTTTTACCTGCAGAGAATAAAGAATATGATGTTTTGCGTTAAGTATCTTTGTTTAGTTAGTGTCTTAGTTTTGAGGAAGATCCCGATTGACATATGTCTCATCATTCTTCGTCGAGCACAAGAGACCTTGAGAATTAAGAGACGTGAAGAAATCAGAAATATAGTCGCAAGAATTGCAAGACGACAAAGAATTGCATGTATTCACCCTTTTGTGTCCAAGGTGTGGAAAATTAGAGCACGACAGAGACTGTAGCAAGAATAGCACTAATTCGCAAAATGAGCGTACCATGCTACTACGTTGCGATCCTATTAGGCTTAAAGCCAAAAAAGTTGCATGAAGAGGTAGTTTGTCATGGTACGCCATTCGGGAGTTGTGTGAATTGCGAACGTCCAAGTTGTACCTTTGACCCATGCTGATGGGGCGTCTGGTTTTCAAGCTTTCTAGGAACGCAGCATAAATAAAAGAAAAAAAATTAGTTTAGCATATTAGTTTCTTTTGTGTGATCTTTTAGTAGTGTTTATGTATGTTTTATGAAGTGTATTTTGAGGTTTGTATATATATGGCGCACGCGTAGGCATATGGCGCACGCGTAGGCATATGGCGCACGCCATGTATTGTGATTCGGAGAATCTGGTGCATGCCAGGTGCATCTGGCGCATGCCAGCATTGGGAAAGAGAAGAAACTGGTGCATGCCATCAAATCTGGCATATGCCAGGTTTGGACAGAATTGGCTATAAAACTCTCGGCCAGTTTTGTTTCATCACAAATTTTCAAAATCCAAAAATTCCCGCTTTCCGAATCTTCAAAATTTCACTTGCCCAACTTTTTTGAGCCATTTACCCACATTTTCAAATGTTCAAAACAAACATTTTGATGGCGGATGCTACAAGATCTAGCAGGATTCTAAGAGGAGATAGGAGGAAACGAGCAAGAAACCTTTCGCCTTCTCCACCTGGATCTCCACTCCCAGACATTCGCGGCTGCTACAATGCTCCCTTCGCGATCTTCCATGATTGGGAGGGAGAGAGGTATCAACGATTCTCACACCTTAATGTCCTTAGTCATTTTATGACAGACTGGAATGACATGAAGACACTAGGGGTAGATAGGTAGTTGAGGTCTGCATTTAGGAAAATGGGGTGGAGATATTTTGAGAACAGAGAGATCATGGCTAGGCAAGAATTAGTGTTAGAGTTTTATTGCATGTTGCAGGTATCGTCTAACAGACAATCATTTACTGCATGTATTTTTGACACTGATTTTTGCATGGATGAGGTCGAGTTTAATGACCTATTCAGCCTTAAGGCTAGACCTGGGATATTAGATTTCTCGCCCGCTAGTCAGGCTTATAGGACATGGCATGAGATTACAAGATTTAAGCGATACGAGTTGGGGAGGGTGCCTAATGCGCTGATTAGAGAACCATATCTAGGCATCCTCCATTGCATTATGACTCTGACTATTTGTGGTCAATGTGAAGAGTCTAAAGTCTTCCGATCTCAGCTCTATGCCATAGATTGCCTTCGCCATGATATTCCCTTTAGTACCTTCGCCATGATCATTGACTGCTTTGCGAGATCAATTAGTGATAGGGAGCTTAGGTATCTGTACTTATGACATATTATTTCCCGCATTGCACATCACCATTTTTCAGAGCAGTTTTTAGCTTTTCGGGGGATGATTTTGGAGCCAGTGACTCTTGGCATTGATAAGCTCCATATGAGCAAGCTGATCAAGAAGACAATGATTGATGGAGTCGAGGTTGTTGAGTACAAGCCTTGGGAAGAGAGAGAGGCAGTGCACAAACGCCTGGGGGCACTAGGAAGGGTGCTAGCTCAGAAGGAGGAGCAGTAGGAGCAGGCAGGCCCAAGCCACCAGTACCAAGCCCAGCATGATGATGCACGGCCGAGTCATCAGGTGCCTGACACTCATTCTGATATACAGTTTTTACGTGACCAGTTGGCTATGATGTAGGTGTAACTACAGAGTCACAGAGAGCAGCTTCATGGATACGGCATGTAACTGTAGGACTATGCAGTAAGCAACACAGCAAGATGGGACCGCTAGTACGACTACAATGCTCACTCGGAGACAGAGCTGAGAGCTCAGAGAGAGGAGCAGAGGGCATTCTATGCTGATCAGAGAGCTCATATGGCCCGCCAGTAGGAGCATTACAAGCAGCAGCGAGCATACGCTGAGTGAATGCACACCTGGGCAGAGAACTTTGGCAGCGGCTTCATGTTCCCACCACCACCTCCTCCAGCTTCAGATGATTGACAGGGAGCTCCTATTTTCCTACTTTTGTATTTTTCTTAAGTTATTTTGTTTGTTTATTTTCTTGTATTTTGACTGTGTTTTTGGCGTAGGCGCGCGGAAGCGAATTGGAACTTGTTCTTCATGCAAGTCTGAATAATCTGGAAGTGCTTCAATTAGGAACTTTTGTGGCTAATTTGAAGGTGGTTGGATGGTGAAACGAATTGAAAAGGGAAAATCAGAACAAAATTAAGGTAACCGGATAATCA
>SOPF01026843.1:126504-245688 GCA_012979155.1 Hypericum perforatum
GCTCCCTTTATGCATCCAGCTTGTATTTGTAAGACGTTCCTACGTCAGTTTTTGTGTTCTGTGTTTGTAACTCATTTAATGATTGTGTTATGAACTAGATAGTGATCTTATTAGGCTTAAAGCTGAAAAGATCGCAAGAAGGTAGTCTACATAACAAGTCATTTAGTGAGTTATTCTGTTGCATGTTTCTTTGTGTATGTTTGTTTTCCTTTTGTTTTTAGGTGCTTATTAGTATTGTCTACACTTTGAGGACAATGTGTCTTTCAAGTGTGGGGGAGGGTTCCTTCTCAGAATCTTCCTTTTATTTGTTTAGTATGTTTGCATGTTAGGATGTTTTGTTTAGGTTTAGACTTGGCATGAATTTTTCAAATATTTGACCCCCCTCAAAAATTTTCAACTTGTGTTAGAATTTTATTATTTTCTTAATTGGGAAATTAAGCCTAGGAATCAGTAGAAATCTCGCACTCTGTTGTTTAGATTAGTGGTTTCACTATATAGACTAGACTAGAGGGTTGACGAGTGTACCTTGTGAGTATTTGAGCCAAAGGAAGAGACATCCGTCTCTATATTTTTCACAAGTTGTATACTGAGTCAATTGATCGAGGTATCCTACTAATACTTATCGTAGTCTAGGTTGCGTGGGAGTTAGTGAGTAGACGGGGGCATTCTTTGACATTATGCCTAGAGCTTTAGAGACAAAATCCCTATTATCCGTTGTCTAAACCATTTGAGCCTAGCTTGTTCTTGATCTTAGATTAGGAAGCCGACTACTAACCTTATATCATCCATGTTCCTTACTTTTGATCATTCGATTCGATGACATTTAGGTTGGATTGTATTATGGGTTTAGTTGGTAGCTTGGGATTCATTTAGTTTATTTTTGTTGGGATTTGTATTATGGCCATGTTAGAAGCCGAGTTTTTACCTAGAACGTGCTAAGTATGTATAGTTGTTTTAGTTGGTGAATGTTACATAAAAAAGAAAAAGAAAAAAAAGAGAAAAAGAAAAGAAAAAGAAGCAAAAAAAGAATGTGAAGTTCAATAAGGCATGTTTCTAGGAGAAACTCATGCTTCTCGGTCTTAGGATATTGGGATATTTGGGGAGTGTGTTTATTTTTTGTTATATATGTGTGGATGCTTAGACTAGATGAGTGATTAGTTGCATTTGTGACATGTCCTCAGATTGGGTGGTTTAGCCACTATCCACATATTATACCTCAACTTAACCTTAAGCCCCATTACAACTCGATGAAAAAACCCCCCGATCATTAGCAATCATTGTGACTTTTAGATAGCACTAAGTAGGACGTAGGATGCTTTGAGTATATTGACATGTATGCGAGTGATAGGAAGTTGACCATACAGATTTGAGTGAAACACTTGTTTACCCTTGTGAGGTCAATATTCTAGGGTCTTTTATGTAGAGTTAACACTTGTTTAAACAATTGAGTGCTGAGATGCCTACTAGTTTGTTGTTCTTTTTGTTATGGATTGAAGAACTAACTAAGTTTATAATTTGATTCTGATACGAGCTGATGTTTTTTAGGGAAGTTAAGTTTAGATCAATTCATGCTATGTCTTTACCTTGTTTTGTGTTTGTTTATTATTTTCATTTTAGTTTTGGTTGTCCGCACTTTGACTTTTTCTTGGGGACACGCAATGTTTCAAGTGTATGGGTGTGATGAGTGTCAAAAACACTCATTATTCATACCCTTTCAATGTTTTGTTCTTAGTGTTTTTAGGTTGATTTAGTTGTTTTTAGTTGTCTTAGTGTTAGTTTTCCTTCTTTGTGTCTTTATGTTGATTTTATCATTTTTCATCAAGTTTATCATGTATTATTCGCTTACACAGAAGAAAGTCGCTTATTAGCGCTGAATTCCATATCCAATACTACTTCCACTCAAAGGGAGCCTTCAACTTTGGAGAAACTCTGTACAAATATATGCAACCACATAACGAAGTTAACTCTTGGTTTCCAAAACCAATTCACCTTCAATGCTTCAAAATAACCGATTTAGGTCCACTCGTAATCATTCATCACAAATTCATCCAAATACAACTAATAGCTCAAATCCTTTAAATACTTGGTTTTTTTTACCAAGTACCAACATGCATATACTTTGTACTCAAGTTACACATGCTCAAAATGCACATAACAATTTGTTTTTGCCAACCCAAACTCAACGAAGCTCATCGTGAGCTCAATCGCAAAATAATCATCAGAAATACATCAAACATGTCAAACACAGCCAATAAATCACTTTAACTCAACTCCTTTGTATATTCTCAAAATCTCATATTTATACAATTAACCTCAGAATCTCAAGAATCAACTCACCAAGTTTCACTCTTCAAACTCGTGCAAACCAAAACTCAGTCAGCAGTCTGATCTTCCACAAGATGCTCAGAACAATTCTTTCAACCAAATCAAGCATGAGATATAGATTCGAAAATCTTACACAGTCTTCTACAATCTATCAAAATTCGGCTCCTAAGTATGCTTACCAATCCCATTTTCCTCACTAAGCTCAGCTGTGTGCTTCTTCAACAACACTCTGATTCCAAACAGATTTTCTGTCAATTCCCTAATCCAAAATCCACATACAATATATCAAACGAAAGGTATTGAAGTCCTCTATAGGATGTCCAAATTTCGTGGTCTAATTCAAAGTTTAAGTCTACTTATCAAGTCCATATATTTTGACCTGCTTGCTTCTTCCTCTTTCCACTAACTCTCTTCTGTTTCTTTTTTCGGTTTATGACCAAGTTTAGAGCTTTCCTTCTCTTCCAAGGAATCTCTGGGATATATATGAAGAGGTCGGTAAGGTCCAATCACAATAAAGTCACCTCTTCAACTTAATCTAACAAGAGGACAACATTCTAGGGCCCTATCAGCCTTGAGTAGAAGCAAGCAGCTCAAGGATGGCGGTTTGTCTTTGTTTTTTGTCCAAATTGGTAATTAAACTTTTTGTTCCTTATGGTGTCTAGTTTCCAAATTAGTTGGAATTTCACAATTTGAAGCTCTATTAAAGAAGTTATGACCATTTAACCACTCAAAGGTCAAACTCACCAAATCATCCAATAACTTTTCAAGAAATAGTTTCACCCATTTCCTTCCACTTCTGCCTAAACTTGTATAGCCAAGTTGTAGGTCTATGTGTCTAGATTTTGAATCCTACTCACTTTTATCATTCAGAGCAAAATTGAGGAAGTTATGACTTTTTAACTAACCAAAGGTCAATCTGTCCAAAATTAATCAACCCCCTTTACAAAACTGGAAAATTCTTCGAGTACACTTCACGGAGCTTGAACCAACTTACTAGAGGAACTAAGGGATGTCTAAATCCACTTCTCAAAACTTATCCCCTCCAATAAAATAGTGCAATGCAATAGCAATCGACCACTTGCGAGATTCTCACAAAACTACTTAGAAATCAGGATAATCATATGACCAATGTGCAAACATAGTATAGGCAACATGAATAAACCAACTAAAGACATCTACAATCAATGCAAATGTACTATAAGGTTTCTTGCATTGCATGCAATAAAAGACATAAAGTAGAGTCCTAGTGATCGTAATGTCCTCATATTGGCCAATATAGGAAGAACACATGAAGTGATGCAAGACATTAATATAGAGATCTTTAATAAGGATGGTGAGAGATTGCAACTTAAATCAAGAAAAATTAGAAATGGTATGCCATTCACCATGTGCAGACTGAGGCACATCAGAATCTATGGGACCACTTCCACCTTTGATTCCTATTATTTTTATCAATGATTGCTCTTTCACCAAAATTACTAGTGAAAAAATGTGTAATGAATAAAGAGTTATTATTCACAATGGTTAGAGTGTAGTAGAACTCAATAACAACATTATTGTACATATATACAACATGAGTAGCAAAATATTCCTAACCTAATGCTTGAAGTGAGTAACATAGCTTATGTCTTATTTCTAAAATGTCCAAATCATCCCAAGAGGCATAAGGGAAGAATATTTTTGGTACATCTTTTCCTCCCATTTATAATAAATGGCCAATAGGGCACCATACCTATCCTGGATGTCTACCTATAATGGAAAGGGTAGAGGAAATGGTTAGTTCTATTATAGCTAAGTAATGCCTGACATTAGGGACTAGTTATCATCTTAGAGCTAAATTAGTGGTCAGCAAGTGGAGAATGCGCATTACAGCCAAATTGGTAGTGGATGGTAGTAGATGGTAGTAGACAATGATGGATGGTGGCAGATGACAGTAGGAGGTATAGCTATGCTTCAAATGCAGGTCTCGTCATGATGTCAACAATCTACAAAAGAATGAAAATTAAGGTTCTTAACCTATGAATGGAAGAAGCAATGATAGATGGAGGGAGACAGTGGCCATCAGTGGTGATTTAATGATACAAGTCGGGAGGGTCAGTAAGTGGTAGAGGGCAAGGGCGATGATGGTGGTGTCATCCCTTTCCTACCTCCTTCTCTTTCTTTTGGGTTTGGTGTAGATAATAGAATAAGAGAAGGAAGGAGAAGGTCTGGTTGTCCCCATATTAGCATGGTTGCTTCCAAGATTCCCTAGTGACTACTATGTGTCCAACGATTGTTGGCTCCGAGGGAAGTGAATTCCTCAGAAGTTCAGCCCCTTAATTACTATATGTCTAGTGAGTGCTAGATCTAAGAGGAGTGAATTTCTTAGAAGCCTAGCCTAGTTGTTGCTATATGTTTAGTGAATAATGAGTCTTAGAGGAGTGAATTTCTCAAGAGCCTAGTCTATTGGATGCTTTGTGTCTAGTGATCGCTGGGTCCAAGATGTTCTTCTTATCCCATGAAAAAGAAAAAAACACAAAATGAGATAGTAATATAAATCTTTAAAAAAAGAAAAAAAATATGAAAAATAAAATCACATGAATGCAAAATAGATGATCAACTCTGGAAAGATCTTTAGGGATTTAAATTTGATTATTTTATTTATTAATCAACTTGCCTTATAATAGGCATGAATTAAGGTGGTCCATTCAATAGATGGCCCCAGCTATTATAAGTTCGAAATCCTATGTTTATTACACAATTAATGTCATGCATCTAGACGTGATCATTCAGCTACTTAGGAAAATAAAGCAATCGTCCAAACACCAATGCTAACTTATTGTAGCTTATTCAATGCAAAAACAATTAACTTGAGGTGGCCAAATGTGAATTAACTCCCATGCACACATAAGAGGACTCCATGCATGCACATGCATACGTTGACCAACTTCTCTTGTATTCGTGCCTATGGCATCCTCCCCTTCTTCAGAATAGACTCATCCTGAGTTGCTAACCTGGAAGGCAATGGTAAAGGGTTATAATAAGGAGTAAAGTCTGCCACATTAAATGTCTTAGACACTCCAAATTCTTTGAGCAAATCCATCACGTAAGCATTAGCATTCACCCTCTAAAGAATCTTGTAAGGCCAAAACTTCTTTTGCTGAAGCTTTTCACCCAAATTCAAGGACATGCGTTCCTTTCTAAAGAACACCATCACTTCCTCTCCAAGTTGGAACACTTGCACTTTTCTATGAGTGTCAACTCTAGCTTTCTCTTTTGCAAAGTTTGCGGCCAGTCTTCTCCTAACACCCTCTAGCACTTCTTGCACGTGATCAATAAATGAAACTGCCAAAGGGTTGGCTTTAGGAGGCTTGATCATGGATAATACATCGACAAGATGGTTTGGAATGTTCATGTACACCAAAGAGAAAGGTGACATCCCCGTGGAACCATGGATAGCTCTCTTATAAGCAAATTCTGTGATAAGAATGGCAAGATCTCATTGTCGTTGCTTCTTATGGAAAACACTCCTAAGCATGCTCCCAAGTGTGCAGTTAGTGGCTTTGGTTTGCCCATCAGTTTGTGGATATGCTGTGGTGCTAAATTGCAAGCTCGTGTCAAACATCCTCCACAAAGTCTGCCAGAAACTCGTAAGAAACTTGGTGTCTCTATCCAATGTAATGGTCCTTAGTACTCCATACAAGCGTACTACTTCCTTGAAAAATAGTTTGGCAACTCCATACGCGTCAGTCATCTTGCAGCAAGGGACAAAGTGAGCCATCTTAGACAACCTGTCAACAATCATAAAAATGGAATCCACACCACGAGAGGTATGGGGTAAGTCAAGGACAAAGTCCATACTGAGGTCTTTCCAAATGTTCCTCGGGATGGGAAGTGGTGTGTATCAACCCATATTTTGAACTCCTCCTTTGGTTTCTTGACAAACACGATAATTCTTGATCATCTTTCCCACTTCTTTCTTCATTTTCGGCCAATAATACCTTTCAGCTAAAGCAGCATAGGTCTTGTCACATCCTAAATAGGAAGCTAATCCTCCTCTATGTATTTCCCATATAAGCTAGTCCTGAAGGGAGATTCTTGGCACGCACAGTTGGTTCCCTTTCATGAGATACCCATCATGAACATAATACTCTCCAAATCCAACTCCTGCATGATACTTCTTCCAAATAGCACCAAAATTTTCATCCTCCTCAAACAAGTCTTGGAGGCACTCAAAAGCAGTAACCACACCCTTCAATTCAGTAAGTAAGGTGACCCTCCTACCACCATATTCAAACTCCCACTCTTATGCAAAATTTTAAAGGGAAATTTTTGCAAATAAGCTAACTAACGAGCATGCATATGATTCAACAACTTCATTTGCTCATTCAAGAATTTTAAAGCTCTATAGTCAGTATAGAGTACAAACTCCTTACCAATCAAGTAGTGCTCCCTAGTCTTCAAGGCCATTATCACCATGTAGAACTCCTTCTCGTATATGGACCATATTTGTCTATGATCACTTAGCTTCTCATTGAAATAAGCTATAAGCTTCTTTTCTTGGGTAAGCATAGCTCTACTACCAACTCCGAAGCATCAACATCAACTTTAAATAGCTTCCCGAACTTTGGAAGGGAGAAAACAGGTGCGATACTTAAGGAGTTCTTCAATGCTTGGAATGCTTGCTCCACTTCATCACTCCAATAAAAAGGTACCTTCTTCTTTAATAAAGAAGTCAATTGGGAACCCAGAATGCTAAATCCACCTATGAATCTCCTATAGAATGAAGCTAAGCCAAGGAAACCTCTAACTTGGATCACATTCACTGGTTGAGGCCACAACTGAATTACCTCCACCTTAGCTTGATCAACTTGCACCCATCCTTCCCTACGATGAATCCAAGAAATAACAGCTTGTCTTGCCAAAAGATACACTTCTTAAGGTTGGCACACAAGTCATTCTCTCTTAGCGTGTCTAGTACTTGCTTCAGATGCACGTAATGATCTTCTTCTGTCGTGCTAAATACCAAGATGTCATCAAAGTACACCACGACAAATTTGTCTAGGAAGTGGCACATCACCTGGTGTATGAGTCTCATAAAAGTACTAGGGCTGTTGGTCAGGCTAAATGGTATCACCAACCATTCAAATAGGCCCTCCTTAGTCTTGAAGGCTGTTTTCCATTCATTACCTAGCTGAATGTGGATTTGATGATAACCGCTCTTGAGATCAATCTTGGAAAAAATTATGGAGCCACTCAAGTTGTCTAGCATGTCATCCAACCTTGGTATAGGAAATCTATAACCTACGATTATCTTATTTATCAGCCTACTATCGATGCACATATGCCACGACCCATCTTTCTTTGGCACTAATAGTGCGAGCACTCCACAAGGCTTAAACTTTCACGAATGTATCTGTGGTCCAACAACTCTTGTACCTATTCCCTTAGGACTTGATGCTCCTTAGGGCTCATTTTATAATAAGGTAGGTTTGGCAATGTAGATCTAAGAATCAGATCAATCTGATGTTGCATACCTCTCATCGAAGGAAGCACAACCTTGCAATATCATGTTCATCTTGCCTAGATGCACAACCTCCAACTTGCTCTCAGATTGCCTTCAACCATGAGAACAAAGCAAACTTTGAGACTTGCATTTGCTTGACTATGGTGATCAACATGACTCGTTGCATGGCACTATTTGATTGAACTTTGCCTTGCTTTGGCTTCCATGGGAGCAAAGTGAAATGACAACTATCCTTCTTGACTTTGTAGGTATTCTCTTCTCCTTTGTGCACGACCTTGTTATCAAATTCCCACGGTCTTCCTAGTAAGATGTTGCACGTATCCATTTGGAGTACATCGCAAGTAACTAGGTCAGAATATTTTCCTATCAAAATAGGAACTTTGCAACTAGAGTTCTCCTTTATGCTGCCCCCTAATTGCACCCAACCAATTACATACAGGGAGGGGTGCGGTTTGATCTTCAAACCTAACTTCTCCATAACCTGCTTCCTTATGAAGTTCTCTTAACTCCAGTTATCAATAATCACATTGCACACATCCTTTCCAACATGGCAACGAGTTTGGAACAGGTTGTGATGTTGTGAAATATCTTTCTTTTCATTGGCAAGGGCAAACCTTTGGATCACTCCACAATACTCCTCTTCACTCTCAAATTCCTTGGGCTTTTCCTTTTCACTCTCCATTATGGGTGCACAATAATAGGCTCTTAATTTCTCCTCTTCATCCTTCTCGCACAACTGAGCATACTTACATAGAGGAAAATCACTTGATTTGTGCCCCATCTTGTTACACTTAAAATATTTAATCCTTGAAGATCTCTCAGCTACTTCCTTGCCCTTCCTTTGAGATGGATCAACCATAGGTACATTGGTTCTTTCTTGGGTCATAGTTCGCTGCTCCAAAGAAGGCATATGTTTCTTCTCCATCATTCGCGGAGGATTGGATGCTTGACCAAGTGTATAACGGTTAGCAACCATTTTCTTCTTCTTCAAGGCAGCCCCGATCTTGCGCACCTTATTGCAAGCATCCTGAAAGTACAAAAATATGTCAAACTCCATTCATCTTTTAACCTCATAATTCAGGCCATCAATAAACCTTGCAATCATTTAATCCCCATGCCCTTCCATGTTATTTCTTGCAGCCAGCCTCATGAATTTTGTAATGTACTCATCCATGGTCTTGTTTCCTTATGAGCAAGATAAGAATTGCAAAAACAAGGCTTGATGGTAGTCTACGGGCAAGAAACGTTCTTGCAAAGGTTGCTCCATGGTTGGCCAGTCTTAGATGGGTAGATCTCTCCTTCTTCAATGATATTTTTGCTCTTTTCTCTACCAAACAGCTACGCCAGACTCAAGTTTGAAGGCAACGTAGTTCACCTTTTGCTCCTTGGTCAGATCCATGCAATCAGAATATTTTTCTACAGAATCTAACCAATTCAAGAATGCCTCAACATTCGCATCCCCATAGAATTTCTCAATATTCATCTTAAAAGGACGATCTATACGCCTAAAAGGATCTCCTCCCCAATGTTCTCCCCTATAAGCTTCCCTTCTAACTCCCCTTCCTCCATCTCCACACCATCTCCCTCTCACACCACAAACACCTCTACCACCCCTTCTCACATCAAGAGTAGCATAAGAATCTCCCTTATCTTCTTCTTCTTGATTAACATGTACCTCAACTAGAGGAGGTGGCACCATGGGTGATTGCACGTTGATGTTCCTCAGCTGAGTCAACACTTGTTAGATCAACGCCTCTAGATCATCAAGATGTTTATTTGTATCAGGATCGACCATTGTGCATTGGATTTTGGTGGAGTTTGGTTGGTAAAAGAGGTATGGATCAGGGGATCTCATGACCTTGTGGTTCGGCTCTTGGATGGGCTGTCACTCAACTCACAAGGTGGTAGGGTAAGGAAGCACTCGATCTCAATATGGGAACTGAGAAAGATCTTACTCAAGCTCTGATACTACCTAATATAGTGTGATACGATGATTTAATTCATATAAGTTTGAAAGAACAATTGTAAACAGATAATACAACAACTTGCCAATCTTCTGACGGCTCGTTGAGGTTTGTTGGATTTCTATTCTAATAGCAACAGGGCAAAATTCGGACAAGAAACACGCACGCAGCGCAAGAAAAACTTCCAACTCTGGAAAGATCTTTTGGGATTTAAATTTGATGATTTTATTCATTAATCAACTAGCCTTATAATAGGCGTGAATCAAGATAGTTCATTCAATAGATGGCTAGTTGTTACAAGTTTGAAATCCCCATGTTTATTACACAATTAATGTCACGCATTTAGACGTGATCATTCAGCTATTTAGGAAAACAAAGCAATCGTCCAAACACCAATGCTAACTTATTGTAACTTATTCAATGCGAAAACAATTAACTTGAGCTGGCCAAACTCGAATTAACTCCCATGCACATGTAAGAGGACTCCATGCATGCACATGCACACGTTGACCAACTTCTCTTGCATTCGTGCCTGCAATCAAATAATATAGTGAGTAAGTAAAGTTTACACATACAATCGTATATAGTAAGCATAACAATTATTTTTATAAAAAGGTTATTGTTGCTGTAATGAAAATAAATCAAGGTAAAAATGTAGATAAACAATTTGTTATCAATAAGGACAAAATGAGTATGATACCTTTATGGATTAAGTACTTATATCAAGATTATGGTTCTTATGAAATCCTAACTAATACCTGGAGTTTTCTAATGCATCTAAGAAACACTTTTTCTCATTAGGTTAATAAAAACTAAGGTAGTAAAGGCCTAAGTTACTAATTCATAATTATGCTCATCAATTAGACTTAGAATTAAACTAAACTCAATTATGATGATTCTTCCTAATGGATTATTCTTATGATATCAAGATGTCTCGTTAATACCTAACAATATGTCAATTGATTCTTTCACCAACTCCAGTGCCTCTCTATCCACCTTCATTAATTATAATCATAACCTAGAGGATCAACCTGAGTTGAGCATTTAAAGGATAGTTGGCTCAAGTGACTCATTTTCTTCTATTTTATTAATATTAATTAGTATAGTAGAAATCTTCAATTACATGGTTTTTTTTTCAATACTTCAATGTTGGGATTGGTTACTAATTTAATTTGATACAAATTTATATTTTTTGAAAATTGGCTAGAATGTATACTCTCAATATTGGCCTTCTCTTTTCCTGTGCGTGCAATTTGGAAAGTGAATAAAAAGTGAAAATCCGTTGCTTTTATAGTTATTTTTTATTTGGAAAGGTGTTTCTCTTTGGGAAATACTTGCGACCAGAAAAGGATATGAATCACAACACAATTAACGGTTCTCACGAATGTGAAATGATTATAAAATGTTAATTTTAAGTAAAATTTGAAATTCAATTATATATTTTTGTTATCTAATTTAACTTAAATTTCAAGTTTTCGAAAAATATAATTACAAAGTGATTTCAGCAGAAAGATGCGGATTACATTAAATTATCGATGAGTCATGAATTTAAATGATTAATTGGTTGTAGGTGGACCTGGCGATCACCATGATGACTTTTAGGCCTTGAAATAAATATTTTTTCAGTAAATATCAGTCTACTAAGAGTCTATGACTGTAAACAACTGAAATTCATATATTCGTTTTTGTTTGTTCCTTTATTTCGTGTAACGCAGTTGTTTGAAAAGGCATACGAATGGGCATATATGCCCCAAGCTTTTAAAAACACATTGCAGACATAAATATGAATATTTACTTTTATTTTTACAAACCATTACATATTTGGACTTAAAACTTGATTGTAATATTATAATTAAAGTAGTCTTACAGAAACTTTATTTCGTTGCGTTTGACATGTTTATAGTTTTCATTCTGAATTTGTCTTCGAATTAACTCAGACATTGGTGCACATTAATAAATATACGCAGTAAGTCAGTTCCACTCATATTCAATAAAACTTTACAATAAAAGACACTCGCATAAGACATATTTCACTAATTCAAACTTGACAAATTGGAATATGTACAAAAATGAGACAATATTAAAGTTACCAACACATTCACCCCTGTCAAAGTTTTTAGAACTAAAATAGATGCATTTATCCAACTAACTTAACCAACTAACAGGATAGAACTTCGGAGCCAATAAATATCAAGACGAACCCTCGTGGGAGCTTAATAGACAGAAAGATATCCCTGTACGAGTCCTAATAGTCCACACATTTTTTGTCCATTTAATCACACATATCTCAAGTCATCTCGTAGTCTCTTATGCGGTATGTGCAAATCAAGGGGCCCAATAAGTATGGGACAATATTACATGTCAGAACGTATCACTAAACAAAACATAAGATTCATACAACATACATCAAGACAAAATCCTCGTGGGGTACAGATAAATAATTCGTTATCGTAAGGCATGCCCAATAAATAAAGATATTCTTTCAACGAGCTCAAATAGTCCTACATGCTCTCTATCCATTTAATTATACATATATTAGATTACCAGATAGCTCCTCGTGATATGTACAAACTATCAAACTCAATAAGCATGAAACAATCCTACATATTAGAACAAATCAATCAACAAAACACAAATCGTACATAACAAAGATATCATATTCAAAATGAAATTCATAATCAAATAAATATAAAATTCATAAGTAATACGGATGTTAAAATCAAACCAACTTCAAAAATAAATGAAAAATCAAATCAGATTTGAATTCAAACACGAATTATATGTAGTGAGACAAAATTCTGCTTACCCTCTCAAAACACAACAAAACATAAAACTAATTATTTTATATTGCTCTGATGCGTAGAGTTAACAATCGATCATGGCATAGACTACTAACATACAAGTTCAACATTTACATGTGAATCCGAACACAGACTAGAACCAAATTGAATAAACCGGGGTAATTACAAGTTCAAATAGTTACTCGTTCAATAGTAAGGGTGAGCATTCGGGATATTCCAAACCCGAAATCCCGATCCCGAATATTTTGAATATCGAATAGTGAAAAAAAGTCATATCTCGATTCCATATTGAAAATTTTTCGAGATAATCCCGATTTGAATTAAAATTTTGAGATGATCCCGAAAATTTTCGAATGGAAGAGAGGGCGAGAGAGTCTAAGGGAGTGCTAGAGTGAGCTATAGAAACAGAAGAGGAAGGGTTAGAGGGAGGGGGAGGAGGTAGGGTAGCGAGGGAGGCCAAGGAGGTTTGAGGTGAGGAGGCAGAGTAAAGAAGAAGAAAGAGGAGGAAGGGTTAGAGGAGGAAGGAGCAAAGGTTACATGGAAAATTATAATGTAGTCTCGATTTTTTTGGTATTTTAATAAAATCTTGATAAATTTCGAATTACTACAGAATACCGAAACTCCGTAAATTTTCAAAAACTCCCTACCAAATAATATCTTGGACCCTAAAATCCTGATCGCTAAATCTTGTATACCAAAAAAATTTGAGATTTCGAGAATCCAAATCCCATTTACACACCCATATTCGATATTTCAGCAATGAAAATACCATCAAATTTCAGAATCAATTTGAAGCAACAAAACAGTAAGAAATCCAAGAAGACATAACTATATAAGTACATCAAAAACCCTTACAATACTATTTTATTCAAATTCAATTTTCTTAGAGTTGAAAACATCTCCACCCTTCATAATAGTGATAGATAATTACCTAAAATTTTTGTGTCAATCCGACAAAATCCAACAAAATTCTACGTCATTATTCTGGAGTTATGAATTTTCTTTTTTTTCCTCTCTTTTCTAGATCCTTTATATAGATAAAATCTAACCATAACTTGTTCATATACTATTTGGTCACTTCATTTTATACAATTATTTAAACTAATTTTACGATTCTTACATATACAACATTTGGTATATCATTTTTTTCTTCAGGATATCAATTGGTACTTCTATACTGAAATACACATGGTCACTAAATTATAATTACCTTTTGCCCATGATCTATCATCTATTATTTTGCTTTTTATAGTCATTAAATTATACTAATTACTCGTATGATCATCCCGACCACTTTTTAGCCGGAATACTTCTCGGACGTCCAAAAGACAATGTCCCCACCAACTTAAAATTGACTGACCGTGGACAAAAATTAATAAAGTTTAATGACTGTCGGTATTTTTTACACCTCGAACAACATGATAAAAAAATTAAAGGTCCATTGAGCCTTTAGAGGGCGGCCCAGTTTTGTGCGTTGGTTAAAAATATGTGGAGCTGCCGGGGATCCAATACCGTGCCACTCACATGACAAAGAGAGCCCTAGCCAAGCAAGTTTGGAGGCTTTTCTCTAACCCGGATTCCATTTGTGCTAGGTTACTTAAAGGGCTTTATTTTCATAACTCTCATCTTTTCAATGCTTCCAAAGGGTCTAAACCCTCCTGGATGTGGTCTAGCATCTTTGCTGGGAGGAATACTATTCGTGATGGTCTTATTTGCAGGATTGGTAACGAGCACACTTCTAAAATTTGGACTGATCTGTGGGTCCCCTCCCTTCCTAACAGTAAAGTTATCTCTACTCGCCCGGAGAATTCCCTTCTCTTGAATGTTTCTGATCTTATGCTTCCCAACTCCTCCGATTGGAACTGGAATCTTGTGAACTCCCTCTTTATTGATGAAGAAAAGCATGCCTTTTCTCTTATCCACCATGGCAGTTTAGAGGATCCTGATAAGTTTCTCTGGAAACATAATAGCACGAGTGATAATACGGTTAAGAAAGGATATCACATCCTCAAAAATCAGGTTCCTCTCCCTCAAAATTCTAACCCTACAAGTTCCAGCACTCCGCCTTTTGACCCTGGAATTTGGAAGCGTATCTGGTACCTCAAGGCTCACCCTAGAGTCAAGAATTTTATATAGCGTGTAGCAAAAGACATCCTCCCTATCGTTGTTATTCTATTTAAGATACACTTTTCCTCCTCTTTGTTGTGTTGCACTTGCGACCTTCTTACTAAACCTACATGCCATATTCTATTTGATTGTCAACATGCTCATGCGACTTGGTTTGCTAGTTCTTTTGGTCATCATATTAGCATGTTTAGTCATCCATCTTTTGGACATTGGCTGGCTGATCTTTTCAATTCTCATATTGTTACTGTCGATCAAATTAGTCATGCTATGTACCTGTATTAGGCCATTTGGAACTCTAGAAACAAGTTCTATTCAAAGGAATTTCTTGTAACCTTATGTTAACCAATTCTACAACTTACTCATCATGCCTGGAATTCTTGCAGGTGGAAAAATCAATGCTAAATTTGATTCACTCGACAAATAGTAACCAGAATGCTTCATGGACTGCTCCGGATGAAGGAGATATGAAGCTCAACTGCGATGCTTCTTGGATGAAGGTAGACTCTCCTTTAGGAATCACTTTAGTTGCTCGGGACTCTAATGGTCATGTTATAGATGGCCTCTTAGCCATCGTGAATGCTTCTTCACCAATAGAAGCTGAACTCTTGGCTATCCAACAAGCATTGAACCTTGATGCTCGCTCTTTTGCTCACTCCAACTCCACCATCAAAACTAACTGCTGGATCGCATGGTGCTTTATCTGCCACTCGGATCCTTTTATTGATTGGAACTTAGAATTTTTAGTCTCTAAGCTTCGTGGGCTTCTTGGAGAAATTTTGCTTTGTAATGTAATCCACACCTCTCGCTCAAACAACTGTGTCATAGATTGTTTGAGAAAGAGGTGTAGATTAGGCTCTCTTCCTTTAGACTAGGTTGTTTACCCCTCTTCTGATCTTGCAAACCTTATTGTTGCTGACCTTTCTGATTAATATAGTCTTCCTCATTGGTTTTGCTTTGCAACCAATTTAAAAAAAACATGACAAAGAGAGCGCTCTAGTATTTGAGCTACAAACACGAATCAGCCGCTACACACCATTGATTTATTTAGATAAATCAATATTTAACGATGACGTTTATTTCGCAAAGCACCATGTTAGGTAACAGCACACAGAAAATGAGAAATACGCAAATAGCACGAGAAGACAATGAATTTACAACATGTATAATGTTTTATATTTTTAGGGGAAAATCTACTTTAATATCATGTGATATCATCACAAATCACTTCAGTACCTTATAATTTAAAATGCATCAATTGAGTTAAATCTCAAATAATTAAAATTATGATAAATCATATTTGACCCCCTCTAGTTTAGGATAAATTACCTAACACTGCCCCCCTGTAATTCACAAATCGATTAAAAAATTCTCTCAGTTTGGATAATTTATACGATTTAGCCCCTCACCCCTGAATCAGAGTATTTCTCCGATGAGGAGGCAGAAAAAATGAAAAAATACCCTTTTATTAAAAAAAATAACTCTCTCCCTCACTCCTCTTCCTCCTTTCTCCTCCCTCCTTCCTCCTCCAATTTTCAATCAGAGATTAATCAAAATGAATCAAAGCAAGAAAAAAGAAACGAAGAGCAAAAGCAAGCAAGCAAACAATTTGAACACCAATGAGTTAGATAAGGATGGAGCAACAACAAGTGAGATGATGCTGGAAGTAAGCTAGCTCCAGAGAACACCGATGACAAGTTTCAGATGATGTCAAACTGGGACAAACTTCAGTGAGATGGAGATGCAACGGTAAGTGAGAGACATAGACAAAACCCAAGAGTCGAGATAGAAATTAAGGGAGAAGAAATCATTGCTTGAAGCAAAGAGAGGGACTAGCTAGAGATGCCAAAATATCATTCATCACCAAAAAAGGAATCCTCCTCTAATCAATCCCACCAATCAAATCCCCACCCCCACCCCAACAAAAGTTTAGCACATCACTACTCCTTACAGGTTGATTCATCTTCTTAGTGACCTCCATCCCATCCTAATTCAAACCCAACCCAACCCCAATCCCATCGCTCCTCACCCATCGTCACTAAAACTTAAACCCTACCCATCCTCTTTCAATAGACCCATCCTCGTTTGAACTCGAACTCAACCAAACCCCAATCCCATCGCTCCTGCTAGTGGGTAGCAACTCAGAAAGCTACAAATTGAGGGGGTTTTTTAACAGAGAGATAACTACATTTTTTTTACAAATCGGGCCTTGTGCTTAAATGATTGCGTCAGCTACGTAACATTCCATAGCCTTAAACAACTCCGTCAGTCGTTAATGTATGAACTAGGTTCTGCAATTGCTTTTGGTTTTGGTTCTAATTATTTTTTATTATTCGTTTCATCATTCCTTGGATTGCCTTTTGTTTTTTCTACAATTGATTTGGTTCTGCCGATTAATTTTTCTTTTGCTAGTGTGATTAGTGGTGGTAGGGAGCGAGGGAGGAGAGGGCGAAGGAGGAGGGAGGTAGATGGTGGAGGAGGAGGAGAATGTTTTTTAAAGGGGGCATTTCTATCATTTTTAGTGCCTTCTCGCTAGAGAAATATGTTGATTCTGGCATGAGGGGCTGATTTGTACAATTTCTCCAAAAAAGGTTTTTTTTAATGGATTTACGAATAGCAGGAGTGATAGCGTTAAATACACCAAACCTGAGGGGGGCCAAATGTAATTTACCCTTAAAATTCTTTTAGTCCACGGATAGTTATTTGATACTTATTCACCCTACTCTTTAAACTAGAGTGTCACATCGCAAGAGTGAAAACCACTCACCATTATAAAAGAATAGCAGTGCTATATTAGGTGAACTTGATGATATGGCTGCCACGTAGAATATTTGTATCTATATGAAAAATAGGATACTCTATTTGTATTTTAGATAATAAATATTTTAGTCATGTTTACTTATCATGTTATCTTGCATGCATCGTGCTAATGCACCTTGCAAACTCTTCCCTAGTTTCCAACCGAGTCCCTAACTAGATCGTTTTATTAGGACTATTGTGAAAATTGGACATGTTAAGTCAGGAAATTAGGAGCGGTGGATCCATCACCCACATCACGATTCTTCAACATCTACAGCTAGGGAGAGAACCGATAAGTTTTACTCATAAGAGAGCCATGGAATGTAAAACTAGTCATTCACATGGGATTGTGGGTCCTCGTGCTAACATGGCGGGCTTGTAATTAACAGGGAATTTGTTCTTCACATGATACGTGATCACCCTCTAGCGTTCGCTACCTATTCTACCTTAATTCTACTTGACACTAGACGATCGGTCGTTTGTTCGATCTGTCTAGCGTACGTCGGACAAGGTTGGCTGTGCCAACCTTTAACAAACCCAAAGCTCAGGCATGCGCCAACTGCACCAGGCGCGAGCAAAAAGCTCTTGGACGAACAAACCTGGTGTGCGCCAATGGGGCTTGCGTGCGCTAATTTATCAACAAAATTGTAGCAAATTGCAACAATGAGTAAGTAGGGGTTATCGTACCACAAGGATTGAGGTTATAAGCCTACTCTTAGGTTTACTTACTTGTCTAGGATTATATTATGAAGTTTGGTTTGTTGAACACTCATTATAATGATCACGAACCTAAGCTATTGGTTTACTAGTTACTTATTTACTATGAATAACAACTTAGGATACTAAAATGAGTAAGGTACCTAATGTAAACCCTCAACCACCTTATACTCCTAAGTATCGTTAGCTAAGTTGTTTTACGATTAAGTTAATACAAGTACCACTTTTAAATTATATCGGCATTAGCATTGGTTGGTCTGTTAGGCAACTATTATAATAGATTGATGTTTCAACAACTTCATAAGCATGTTTACACATGATAGTGTCTTCTAAGACTACTATATTAGCCCTCATTTCAGTCACGTAGCTTAGTTTTAGGTTTATGTTAAACTAACCTCGAGTGAGTTAGATAGATTTGAGCTGCTTGGGGAGAATGGCCATAACATTCTCATTTTTGATCCAATTTAGACAAGTGAACATGTTTTGGAAAGCTAAGACATAACACTACAGCTTTTTGGACAAAAATTTGTTCAGTTTGTTAGTGGAAGAAGGTCAAAATTGAGCTTGAGTTTCTGAATTGTGATTGGAAGAAAAAATAAACAACCAATTAGAAAGAGCTAAGTGTAATTACCTTATGTTGGGGTAAGGAGATAAGTTAGGCATGAGGAGAGTTATCCAAGAACCTTTTAAGACCTTAACTCCACTTAATGATAAGGATAAACATAAGAGAAGCACCTAGAACCGAAAATAAGAAAAGAAAGAAGGAAATAGGGGAAAGAAGAGGAAAACAAACGACCAAGAATGAAACGCTCAATAAGTTGTTCTAGACTCATATTTGGACTTTTTGGATGTCAAGAAAGTTATAGAGCACAGAATTTCCTATTTCATGGTATATTTATTTTATTGACTTGATGAAGTATTGAATCCAGGAAGGTCGATTTACTCTGGCTAACAAAACTGAGTCTCGGATTTGACAAGGTAAAAAGGGAATAGCTTGGTGAGTTGGTTATGTTGAGTTTTGATGTGATTTTTGGATATGATATGATGAAGGAAAAACAGAGGAGACCTGTTGTGATGATTTCATGGGCTGGTGATGGTGTTAGAGTAAGGATATTTGATTCTGTGAGTATGTTGATGGAGATGTATGAAAGTATTTTTGGAATAGTTGAAAGGGGGTTATTTGGTTTGCGGGGAGTGAGATTTTTGGCATGTGTAGGGACTGCCATGACCTCTAGTAAGCATGATTATGGTTCTTTGAATATAGTATAGTTACATATAGTTTATTTGTTATTAGGAAAAGAAGTGGACAACTAACAAGCCGATTCGTCTAAGGAAAATTAGGTGAGTGGATAATAGGTTCACAAAACCATTATTTTTATTTGCTATCTATATTCCTTGTTATTTTAAAATTGGAAAGTGAATAAGATATTCCTTGGCTTTCTTAGAGCTATTCTATTTATCACCTACCGTTGATCTTATTTACGATAAACTTATTCCTTCATATGATTCAGAATTCTTACTATTATTATTCCATATAGTTACGAGCCTTGTATATTGTTCATGTTATGTTTATGAGGTCTTTGGAACTGCATGTGGTATGCATTAAGCCTTTGGGGTGTATGCTATGTGTCTTGCTCTTTGGGAGCGTTTATGCACATATGACTTATGTTTATGTTGCATTTATGCTTGTGTAGCATTTATGCCTTATAGTGTGACATAATATTTGGCTCATGAGTCATATGATCCATATTACGTATGTTATGACCATATGAAACTATTATGTATTATGATTAATATAACACTATATATATAACCATTGACCTTCGTTAACCTCATGGTACTTATTATCTACTCACTGAGCTTGTCTTACCAATCTTTCTTATTCATTTTCCAGATCCTTAGTTTGTGATCTTGTAGAGCTTTCATAGAGTCACGGGAGCTTGCTTACTGAGGTCGGGCTAACGAAGATGTCTTTTTGGATATTGTGGACTTTTAGTGTGTTTTGATGCAGTTGATGATGTATATGGTTGTATAGTGGTTTTGGAGTTTTATGTATATGATGTGGTTGAAGTTGTAGATGATGTATAGTGGTGCAGTTGCGAGCGTGTTTAGTTGTTGTATAGGTATTATATAGCATGTTTATGTTTATGAGGCTTGCAAAGATTTGATTGACATTAGTTTTAGTCAAATCCTTATACCGGTTGCAACCACTAGGTTACAGGTTGTGATAATTTTGGTACGATGAGCGTGGAATGAAAGTGGATAGGATGAGAGGTAGATGAGGGGGTAGATGAGCGTAGGCTTGTTATATGAATGTTGGATTATGAGATTTGAGGATTTATTGGATTGATTTTAGTCATTTGTTCTTATAGGTTTCTTGATGTCTAAACGTACGCATAAGAATAAGGAGGATTCTTCAATGGCCCATACGACACCTCAGCAAGATTCACCTAGTTCTAACATTCCTTCTGATGTAGTTC
This sequence comes from Hypericum perforatum, assembly GCA_012979155.1. NCBI lineage: Eukaryota > Viridiplantae > Streptophyta > Magnoliopsida > Malpighiales > Hypericaceae > Hypericum > Hypericum perforatum. Next base: position 147,221 of record SOPF01026843.1, read on the forward strand.
CTCCACCAATAGTTCCTACTACTTTAGCTTCAGCTTCATCTCCTATGCATGTTGTGATTGTGATGTTATCAAGGGCAGTTTCATCGATGACAAGGAAGGACCCTCCATATATTCGCATGCATCAACTAAGAGTCTCGTATTTCTATGGTAAGGTAACTCCACTTGAGGCTGATACTTGGTTGAGAAAGACAGAAAAGATACTGAATTTGCTAGAGTGTACGGGTCAAGAGAAGTTAACATACATTCAATCTCTTTTCGAAGGAAATACTAGCTATTGGTGGGAGTCTGTTCAGTGCAAATACACTAATGTAATCACGATGTCGTGGGAAGTGCTGAAGAAAGAGTTCAAAGATTATTATTTGCCACAGACTTTCTGAGATGCAAGGGTGATTGAATTTACTAAATTGGTACAAGGTGGGATGAGTGTAGCTGAGTATGAATTGATGTTTGTTGAGCTGTCGCGTTTTGCTCCTGAGATAGTGAAAGGAAATGAACAAGTGCAAGAGGTTTGAGCAGGGCTTGCGTGAGAATATCAGGTCCACTGTAGTGGGTTCGATGTATAAGGAGTATTGACTGATTGTTGAAGCAACACTACGAGTGGAGCATAGTAAGGCTGAATGGAAAACAGAACAACAAAGGCAAAAAGGTGGAAAGCAATACAATCAGTGGAGCAGTAATAGGCCAATCAAGAGAGGCGATACCTTGTCACAACCACAATTGCAATATGGTGATCAAGGAAATGAAGACTACAGTGAAGTTAGTCAAAGGGGGTTGAGTAGAAGCAATCGGATAGAATACCCTTTATGTCGCAACTGTGATAAGCATCATTTAGGTGAATGCTTGAAGGGTAAAGGAGTTTGTTATAGCTATGGATAGAATGGGCATATGGTTAGAGATTATCTGTAGACTTTGCAACAAGGTAGTCGATTCGAGGCTTCAACCAGGCCATCTAATATAGGGGCTGGTGGAAGTAAGACTCAGGAGGTATCACAGTCGACCAGAGGAAAGAGAAGTATGATTGAAGCTGGAAGTCAGACTAGTCGTCCACATACTCAGGCTTGACTTTTTGCCATGACGCAAGATGATGCCTAAGTGAATCTAGATGTGATTGTAGGTACAATGCCTATTCTTGGTCACGATGCTCATATTTTAGTAGACCCTGGTTTTACGCATTCATTTGTGTCGTATAGTTTTGCACCAATAGCTGATAAAGCAAAGGGTCTGTTAGATCATCCATTGGTAGTTTCTACTCCAGTTGATGATTTCTTGATAGCTGAGCATGTGATAAGAAATTATGATGTGTTGATTGGTGAGCATAAGTTGTTAGCAAACTTGATTCCTTTGGGGATTGAAGATTTTGATGTGATATTTGGCATAGACTGGTTAGCTCGTTGGCATGCTATGGTAGATTGTTTCAAAAAGGAAGTAGTGTACAAGCTATCTTGGGATGATGAGTTCACTTATTGTAAGCCCCCTACCACATTATAATTATAAGTGTCGCTAGCTAAGTTGCTAAGTTATTTTACGATCAAGTTATAGACGTACTAAGTTTACGCGTTTCAGCTCTAGCGTTGTTGGTCCACTAGGCGAATACTTTTACGAGAAAGGTTGTCGCTACAACTTTAAAGTGATGCTAAAGCATGTTAGAATGTTTTAAGGCCTTTAGACAAGCCTTCACTTTGGAGGCTTAGTTCATTTTTAAGTTTTTGTCCAACTAGCTTCGCATAGGTAGACAGATTTGAGCTGCTTGGGGAGAATAGCCATAACTCTCTCATTTCTTATCCAAATTGGACAAGTGAATACTCTTTAGAAAGTTAAGACATAGCCCTACGACTTGGTAGACAAAAGTTTATTCGGAATGGTAGTAGAAGAAGGTCAAAATTGAGCTTGAAGTTTCTGATTTATTACTGGACGAGAATGAGGCAGCCAATCAGGATGAATGATGTGTAATTTTCTTATTGGAGGTTAGGAGACGTGAGGGGCTTGAAGAGAACTCATCCAGGAGATAAATAAGACCCTTATTTCACTGAGAACAAAAACAAACATAAGATAGACACAAGAGAACCGAAAGAAGAGAGAGGAAGAAGCAAGTAGGTGAAGGTTGAATAAGCAGGCAGGTCGGCAAAGAACCTCTTGGTAAGTGACCTTAGCCTTAGAATTAGACTTCAAAATTATCTAGGAAGTTGTAGAGGACAGAAAAACCTATTACATGGTATATTTATGTTTGTGATTTGGTGAAGTATTGAATCCTATATGGTCATATGAATCTAACTATGTAAACTGAGCCTCGAATTTGACTAGGTTGAAAGAGAAATGAGTTTGTGACTTGGTCGTGTTGATTGTGGAGTTGATTTTTGGATATGATATGATGAAGGACAAATAGAGGAGTCATGTTTTGGTGATTTTCATGGGTTGTGGATGATGTTAAAGTAAGGATGGTTGGTTATGTAGGCATGTTGATGGAGGTGTTGGATATGTTGTTGGAATTGTTGAAAGTGATTAGTTGGTTGGTTTCAAGTGAGAATTGGGCATGTATAGGGGCTGCCATATATTGTTTTAAGTATTTTTATGATTCCTTAAGTATAGCATAGTTACATAGTGTTTGTCTCACGACCCAACTGAGGTCAGTGATCGGCGCTAGACTCTGTGACACAACGATAACAAAATACAGAATCTAGCAAGCCACAAAACAAACTCATATCAAATCATCTCAAGCGGAAGACAAATTACAACCCAAATACAAATTTACAAACAAAAAGAAATCACAACATCTCCAAAAGCGCTTCTACTATGGAGCGTCTCCACAGAAGGAAACAAGGCATAATCCGGAGACCTCAAAAGCAGCCCTCGAACAAGGAAGTGGGGCATGAACCACGGACTCCAAAAACTCAACGAACTAAGGTCTCTGGGAACCTGAAATAGATTGTAAGGGGTAAGTGTCCAAAGGCACTTAGCAAGGGAATAGAACATAACATATTAGTTATGGATGACATATGCATGCAACAAAACTTAACCATGTTCGACAGAACTCAAATCAAATGCGTGATGACCAAATACTACACGTGATACCAAAACACAATGCAATTACACAATAGACATAAAGCGATACCACATAGAGCGATGAACAGGTTTTTGTAACGCCCCTTCTTCAGGTGGCAGAGATATCCAAATGGCCAAATAAAAAATTCTTTCACAATTAACAGAAACTAGTGTACAAATGTAAACTGGCCAAAGTTTACAAATGTGCACTAGTGATATCCCCAAAACTATGAGCTCATAGACTATCATCCCCAGTTAGTGCGGGAAAGCCTGTTCATTTCTCTCACAAAACACATATCTTATCCGACGTACAACAAATGAATCATAATCAAATCCATCAGACATATCCAATCAGCTCGAGGCTGTTCACAATGTCAAACACATCAAAGTACGTCCAGACATATAAAAGACAAGCACAAATGCATGTGATGCACACCATCAAGGTCCAAAACATGCACAAATCAACACACAACCAAAGTTGTCATGTGCTATCCTCTTACTTGGATAAACAACGTCAATTTCCAAATCCAATGCTCCTTCCACACGAAGTTCCTTCAACATCTGAAATTTGAACAATAATCCAAAATCACATAATGAGGTTAACCCTTTATTTCCAAAACCAATTCACCTCATACACTTCAAAACAATCAACTTAGGTGCATTCGCAAGTCATCGTCGCAAATCATTCAACCATAATCAAATAGCTCAAATCCTTCATTCACTTGATTCCATATCAAACATCTACACATATATATTCTGTATACAGTTCACTCATGCTCAAAATGCATACGACAATCTGATTTTGCCAACCGAACATCAACGAAGCTCATCGCAAGTCCCGGCAAACAATTATCGAAAATTACTCAAACATACTATACCAAGCCCAAACTTCACTTCAACACAACCCCCCTGTATATACTCAACATCCTAGAATCAACAATTAACCTCAGAATCCAAAAATAACCAACTTATCAAACCCAACTTTCGAACTTGCTCAGCTGTGAACTCAGCCAGACTCTTTGAACTTCAAAAGCATGCACAAGACGTTTCCCTCAACTAAATCTATCATATGATACATATTCAGAAAGCTCATGAAGTGAACAAATTCGTAGGTTAAGTCCACGTACCAGGTCGATCTTTTTCGCATCGCTCTGCTGACTACCTCAGCCACGACCAAGCTGTTCAAAATGGATTTCTCGTTGATTCCTTGATCCAATTAACACACGGTTTTCAGAATTAGAAAGACCTCTTTGTCCTCTACAACTTTCTTGACAATTAGAAAGTTTGAATCGGAAGAAAAATTCACTTACCAAGCCAATACTTTTTGACCTGCCTGCTTGTTCCTCTTTCCTCAACCCTCTATTCTTTTTCTCTGTTTTCAGTTTGTGGCTGACCAAATGAGCTTCCCACCTCTTCTATACCCTTCCTGAGTGCAAGAGATAAGTAGGTGAGTCATTTTCCAGTCCTTCTTCACCTCCTTTTTACTTTTAACTTAGGTAAGTTTGTGATTGGTCCAAGTAACTTGGTGGTCCAATCACAATCTAGCAACTTTGAGCTCGTTTTTCACCAACTTCCGTTCATTTCTAACCAAACTTGTAGATGACTAAGTTGTAGCATATTGTGTCTAGTTTTTAAATTGTACTCACTCGAAATTTTTGGAGCAAAAATGAAGAAGTTATGGCCATTTAAGTGAGCAAAGGTCAATCTACCCGAGAAATGACCAACTACATTTGGGGAAGTCGGAAGTTCATTGCATCAACTTTGTCGAACTTGAACTAATTCGCTAAGGGGACCAAAGGACATCTAAACACACTTCCGAAACTCATCCCATCACATAAATGGCATAATGCGAGTCTATCACAATTCTCCCCCCTTATAAAAATTCATCCTCGAATTTAGTAGAGGTATGAAATACGTACCATGTCACTCAAACAGATGCGGATACCTCTCTCGCATGTCTTTTTCTAATTCCCATGTAGCTTCTGCGGGAGAATGATGTTGCCATTCTACTTTCACAAATGGAAGATCTTTAGTCCTGAGACTTTTCACTTGTCTGTTTACTATCTGTAGAGGTCGCTCCTCGTAGGTGAGATCGTCTTGAAAATCCACATTCGGCTGATCTAACATATGCGAGGGATCGTGTAGATACTTCCGAAGCATTGAAACGTGAAACACTAGATGTACATTTGTGAACAAGCGATAAGCCAATCGACCAACCTGTTCCAGAATCTCAAATGGTCCTACATATCTTGGACTCAGTTTGCCTTTCTTGCCAAACCTCATAATGCCCTTCATCGGTGATACCTTGAGGAAAACATTTGAACCCACTTCAAACTCAATGTCTTTTTTTTCTTTTGTCTGAATACAACTTCTGTCTACTTCGAGCTACCCGTAGGTGCTCTTGAATCACTTTAACTTTATCAACTGTTTCCTGCATGAACTCAAGATCCAACTGTTGCTTCTCACCAACATCATCCCAATAAACTGGAGATCTGCACTTCCTACCATACAAAGCTTCGTAAGGTGCCATCTGAATGCTAGACTGATAACTGTTGTTGTAAGCAAACTCCATCAAAGGCAAATAAAGTTCCAAGCTTCTACCAAAATCCATCACACATGCTCGCATCATATCCTCCAATATCTGAATTGTTCATTCTGACTATCCGTCTGTCTGAGGATGGAAAGCTGTGCTCAAATCTAGCCGAGTGCCCATGGAGTCTTGGAACTTCTTCCAAAAGCAAGATGTAAAATGTGTCCCCCGATCTGAAACTATCGAAATTGGAACTCCATGTAGCCGTACAATCTAATCAATAAACAGTTGAGCAAACTTCGCTGCATCATAAGTATTCTTGATAGGCAAAAAGTGTGCAGACTTTGTCAATCTATCCACGATCACCCAAATAGAATCAAATCCCTTCGGTGAAGTTGGAAGTCCTACTAACAAATCCATGGTGATCTGCTCCCACTTCCATTCTGGAATGCTCAATGGCTGTAACAAACCTAAAGGTCTTTGGTGTTCGGCCTTGACTTGCTGATAAGTTAAGCACTTTGCGACAAATTCACCGATATCCTTTTTCATACCATTCCACCAGTAGCACTTCTTCATATCGTTGTACATCTTGGTCGAACCCGAATGCATACTATATACGGCCTTGTGTGCTTGACTCATGATATCTCTTCTCACGTCTCCTATATTAGGCATGACCAATCGAGTACATAATATAAGACACCATTATTACTAAGGCTAAACTTTGGCAATTCGCCTCTCTCAACCTTTCCAATCTTTTCCACTATCTCAGGGTCTTCTCGTTGTAGTTCCACAATCCGACCATGTATCGTTGGTTGTAACTGAATCTCAGCCAATAATACTGGCTCATCTCTGTTTAAATATGTAGTCCATTCTAACCCTTGGTCAAATAACTCATGAATACTCGAAATCAAAGGTCTTCGGGTCACTAACATATGTGCCAAACTACCCGCTAAGTTTCTGCTCAAGGCATCCGCAACTACATTCGCTTTGCCAGGATGATAACTGATGGTACAATCGTAGTCTTTCAGAAGGTCCATCCATCTCCTCTGCCTCATATTCAAATCTCGCTGCTCAAAAATATACTTCAAGCTCTTATGATCAGTAAACACTTCAAATTTCTCACCATATAGATAATGTCTCCATATCTTGAGCGCAAACACAACCGCTGCCATCTCTAAATCATGCACTGGGTAGTTATGCTCATGTTTCTTCAATTGTCGAGATACATACGCTATCACATTCTTGCCTTGCATCAAAACACATCCCAATCCAACTCTGGAAGCATCACAGTACACAAAAAAGCTACCCGATGCTGATGGTAATGCCAACACTGGAGCATTGGTCAATATACGTTTCAACTCTTGAAAACTCTTCTCACAATCTTCTCCCCACACATACTTTGCATTCTTCTGAGTCAATCGAGTGAGTGGAGCAGATAAAGCAGAAAATCCCTTCACAAACCTTCTGTAATAACCAGCCAACCCAAGAAAACTGCGTATCTCTGTGACACTAGTAGGCGTTGGCCAATTCACCACTGCTTCTATTTTCGTCGGATCAACTGACACTCCATCCTTGGACACCACATGTCCTAAGAATGCCAAACTCTGCAACCAAAACTCGCATTTCGACAACTTAGCATATAACTCATTATCAAGCAAAGTCTTCAAAACCAACCACAAATGCTTCTCATGTTCTTCCTTGGTCTGCGAGTAGATCAAAATGTCATCAATAAACACAACGACAAACTAATCCAGGAATGGCTTGAACACCCGACTCATCAGACCCATGAAGTAAGCTGGTGCATTAGTAAGACCAAATGGCATGACTAAAAATTCATAATGACCATATCGGGTTCTGAAGGCTGTCTTGCTCACATCTTCCTTTCGGATTCTCAACTGATGGTACCCTGATCTTAAGTCAATCTTTGAAAATCACTTAGCATCTCTCAACTGATCAAATAGATCATCAATGCGTGGAAGAGGGTACTGGTTACAAATAGTCACCTTATTCAACTTGCGATAATCAATACACAACCTCAAACTACCATCTTTCTTCCGAACAAATAATACTGGAGCACCCCACAGGGAAACACTGGGACGTATATATCCCTTGTCCAACAAATTCTGCAACTGTACCTTCAACTCTTTCAATTCAGCAGGTGCCATCCAATATGGTGGTATCAAAATTGGCTATGTCCCTAGCATCAACTCAATACAAAACTCAATCTCTCTCTTAGGTGGCAAACCTGGTAACTCATCCGGAAAGACATCTAGAAACTCTCTCACAATAAGGATGTTCTCAACTGTAATCTGATCAGAATCCATATTCACTTCTTTAACCACTGCTAAGTAACTCTCACAACCTCTTCTCAATAACCTTGAAGCCTTCAAACAAGATATAAGCCTCGGTGGAACCATCCCATCACCCCAAAATTCAAATTCTAGTTCCCCCTTGATTCACTTCTTTCTTTAGTTCCTCGAATGTGGATTTCCTTTTTGTGCTTGATCCGAAGTGTGCTGTTGAATCTCGTAAGAAGATTTTCTTTCTTTTTGTCTCCTACCACCCTTCAGCGCATGCCACTAGTGTCTTTGGCGTGCTCCAAATGTGTCAAGCAAGACGCAGACTAGAATTTGGTTTGCAATGGCGTGCGCTAATACTTTCTGGCGTGCGCCAATGTTCTTCAGCAAGAACAGTGGCGCACGCAAATAAAACTTGCGTGCACCAAGTTTCAATAGCAGTAGCACTGAGCAAGTCCGGTAATGTCGATCCTCAGGGAAACGAGTTTCTAGGCTTCGTACTTGGTTTCTAAACTTGTTTGGGGGGTAAATTATGACGATTGGTTGACTTGTAACACTAACAACTTCTAAAGTAAAGATCAAAGTGTTGAAACAAATGAAAAGTCTTCAAGAGTTCAAAACAAACAACTTACAATCTGATTTAGCAAATTTAACTAAAAGTGAGTTCAGAACCATTGAAACACATTAAATCAATCAACTCAGGGGGTTTATTAAGTCCGTATATGATCCGAGTGTTCCAAGAGCAACAAACCTACACTTTCGCGCTAGATTTGTCTAAGTTGAACATTAGCTAAACTTAAACCAATTAGATGTTCTTTCGACCCCACTAATTGATTCAAACATAACTAAGAACAAATTATGAGTATCACTCAGTGGATAACTGAGTACTTAAGTAGATTTCTCTTTAATTAAGCACCTAGTCATCTAGTTAACTTTTAAGCTAATTCCCTCTCCTTTCGGTCTCAAGTTTTAGCTAAGTTCATAGTTATGGTTTTCTACTTAGATTTTATCACAGCTAACTAGTCTAAACCGTTGTCAATGGCAAGAACTAGTATGATCATAATCTTAGCAAATCCATAATTAAGCCTTAAGTCCATTAACTAGAACATATTAACATGCAATTTTAACCCCTTGAATTAATTGATTACATGTTAGTTTCTAGGTCCTAAACTCACAAAATCAACTACTCACACATGCTTATAAGTAAACAACATATGAACATAAACATACTTATCATTATCAATAAAGGTAAAGAGAAGAATGCTTATCAAAGATGATGAAGCTTCCTTTCTTTACAATCATCCAAAGCTGAGAGGAGAATTCCAGAATTCACGCTCCAAGTCTCTGGTCTCTGCTCTCTCTCAACCCCAAAAAGCCAACATTGCTCTCTTTTGCTAAAAACAAGAAAATGAACATCAAACTAATCTAAAGCTAATCACTGCCCCTAATGCTCCACAAATGTCTGCCATTTCCTTCCCAAGTGCGTCCATTTGAGTGCCTAGGCTCCACCAATCATTTGTCCTTCAGTTGAGCAAGTGGAATGACCAACTTTCTGTCACTATCTGTCATTGGCGCGTGCCATTCGTACCTCTGGCGTGCGCTATATCTTCAATCACCTGGTCGTTCGCATCTTTGTCGTTCGAGTCTAGTCGTTCGAGTCTTCGAGCATCAATTGCGCGTGCCAGAGATTGTTGGCACACGCCAGGTCCATACTTGCACTTCTTGCTTCTACGACCTTGATTTCGCCCGTGCCTTTGCTCCGTCGATCATGCTTCCTCCTCAAGTCCAAGAATAAGCTCCTAAAATCACAAAAAACACAACGAGAAAGCATAAACACACTCAAAATCACAAAGAACAAAAACTAAAGCAAGATGACAAGAAAACAACTAAAACATCCTAAAAAGTCTAAAAGGATCCTAAGAAATAAACACAACGAATGAGTGTTTTAGGTACTCATCACACTCCCACACTTGAATCTTTGCTTGTGCTCAAGCAAAAACTCAAATATGGAAAAAAAACATAAACAAAAATCTCATAAGAACAAAAGAACACAAAACAAGGTAAAATTATGGCATGACAAGATCAAATCTTAACTTCCCTCAAAATCATCAACTTAAATCAAAATCTCATCAAAAACCAAGTTAGTTCATTAATTTAAAGCACAAAACACTACAAACTGGTAGGCATCTCGACACTCTATTGTTTAAGAAAGTGTTGACTCTATGTAAAAGACACTTGAAGGTTAAACTTTCATGGATAGTAAAGTGTATCACTCATATAATGTGTATGGTCAACTTCCTATCACTCGCATACAGGTCAATATCTCAAAGCATCCTACGTCCTACTCAGCGCTGCCTAAAAGTCGCAATGATTGTAAATGATTGGGGGGCTTTTTATCGGGTTGTAATAGGGCTGAAGGTCAGGGTGAGGTAAAATATATGGGAAGTGGCTAAACCACCCAATCCGAGGACTCAATACATGAACTAAGTAGTCACTCGTCTAATCTAAAACATCCTTACCAAGTATAATAAACGTACACTCCCCAATCTCCCAATATACAAAGACCTAGAAGCCCAAGTTTTACCTAAACTCATGCTTATTTGACTTCACACATTTTTTTTCTTCTTTTTCTTTCTTTTTCACTTTTTTTTCTTTTCTTTTTCTTTCTTTTTCACTTTTTTCTTTTCTTTTTCTTTCTTTATGCTATAACTCATGCACGTGTCTAAGCAAAACTCGGCTTCTCAACATGGTCATAAACTATAAAATAAAATCCCAACATATACCCCAAGTCAGTTTCAGATACCGACCTATCATAATACAAACATTCCCAACAAGCGTAACTTAAAAGTCCTCGAATCAGATGATCAAAGGTAGGGAAGATGGTGGATAATAGGCTCAAATTTGGCTTCCTCATCTAAGATCAATAAAAAGGCTCGGCTCAAATGGTTTAACGCAAAAGGTAGTAAGGGATTTTGGCTCTAAGGATCTAGGCTCAAATATCAAAGAATGCCCCATCATCTCACAACTCCCACATAACCAAGACCACGATAAGTACTAATAGGATGCCTCGATTAACTAACACTAGTATGCACCTCATGAAAAATAGAGACTGGTGTCTCTTCCCTCACAAAGTATACTAAAAAACTCTCTAGTCTAGTCTACATAGTGAAACTACCTTCCTAAACAACAGAGTGTGAGGTATCTACCAATTCCTAGGCATTGTGCTCGAATTAAATCCCTAACTAAGGATTTGATAAAATTCTAACTAAAGTTGATAAATTTTTGAGGGGGGTCAAATAATGATAAAATCATGCAATGTCTAAACCTACACAACAAACACAACAAAAACAAAACCTAGACAATCTAAACAATCTAAACAACTTAATAAAGGAAAATTCCTAGAAGGAACCCTCCCCCACACTTGAATGACACATTGTCCTCAAGGTGTCTAATACACGCAATCAAAAACACAAATATCACACAAGTATAAAAAGAACAAACATGCAAGTAGGCAAAAATAAAGATAAGCAAACAAACACACACGATGAAATCTAAAACACAAAAGAGCAAAGAAAGTAAAATAAATAAAATAAAAATACTAAGGAAGTAAGAGCTCCCTGTCAATCCTGATGAGGTGGTGGAGGTGGTGGTATGTCGAAGCTCATGTTGGCGCCATAAACATCCATCCAATGATGCATGTACTCCATGTGGGCCCTCTGCTCGGCTCAGAAGGCTTTCTGCTCCTCTCTTTCTACCCTCTGCTCCTCTCTTGCGGCCCTTTGCTCGGCTCTCTCTCTATCATACTCCTCGTGAAATCATGACCAATTTGTTTGGTTGGTCACTGCAGAATCCGGGACTTGTACCTACAAGGAAGTAAACTGGTCACGAAGGTAATGGAGCTCACCATAGATGTCGTGTGCTGCGTGGCTCGGATCAGCCTGACTGGGGCCTGGCTGACTGGGTCGTGCTGGCTTTGCTCCTCCTCTAAATCTGCGTCTCCCGCGTCGTCATCTACCTGAGCTAGAGGTGGAATAGGCTATCTTAATTGCTCCTGCACAGCTGGTCTATCCTGCCATTCCTTGAACTGGTACGCAGTCTCTCCGTTTGCCCTCGTCTTCGTGATGAGCTTGCTGTTGTTGAGTTTTTGGATATTGGACAGCAACGGATCAACTGAAGTACCCTCAAACTCTGAAAACTCAGCAGGAAACTGGTGATGAGCAATGCATGCAACAATATGAGCCAGATAAAGACGTGTAGGTCTACTAGTAATCATCCGCCTAAACACGTCTATGACCATCAACCAAATGCTAAATGGCTGATCGTGACTCAAACAGTAGAGAGCATATAACTATGGACGAAAAACCTTCGACTCCTCCCACTGCCCGCTAAATGCAAGACTCATAAACCTATGTGCAAGAACAAGGCAGGGGTCCCTAATCAGTGAACTAGGCGCCTTCCCCGCCTCATAATGCTCAAACCCTGTAAGCTCGTGCCATGCCTGATGAGCAAGGCTAGGAGGTGAGAAGTTCAACGATGTACCTCCAGTGGGTAAATGAAAAATCTTGTTGAACTCTTCCTCGTCTAACGTAAACTCCCTATTGAACAGCCTAGGACTAAGCGTTCTGTTATTTCTAGCAATCATCAAAGTGCTAAAGAACTCATAGCTAAGTTCTTCCTTTCCTAATAGTGTCCTCTCCGTAAAGTATCTCCAACCAAATCTACGCAACATACTCCTCAAATCTCCCTCTAGACCTAATCGCTCCATATCCTCCCAATTAATCTTAAAATAGCTAACAATTGGAATCTTAGAGAAATGGGTGTACCTCCTCCCTTCCCTATTGTTGAAGATTGAGAAAGGAGCGTCGTAGCGATCGGCGATGTCTGGAAGGGGTGGGTTCTCCGTTAGTGGCGAGGAATTCCTTGCCCTCTTGCCTGCTCTTTGCGTGCGTGAACTTTCCGCCATTGAAAATGGTTGCAAAGTATTGGGTTTTGATGGTGGAAGGTTATTGAGTAGTGGGCTTGTGAGGATTGAGTGTTTTTGTTGTGAATGGATTTTGAGTTTTGGGAGAATTGTGAGTTTTGAGGTTTTGGCCGAGAGGTTTTAAACCTCTCTGCCGCGACATGGCGCGCGCCACTAGTGCCTCTGGCGCACGCCAATATAGCCCGAGTTGTTGACAATTTCTCGCGGATGGTCCTAGCACGCACCACTATTTTTTGGCGCGCGCCAGTACAGTCTTTGGCTTGAGCAAGTACATAGGGAAATCACCATTTTGATTGGTCGTATGCACATACTTCACACAAACGAGTAAACAAACACACAAGAACATAGATTTTTATTCAACAACACTGAAAGTGGCAACGACAATCTATGGAACAAAATTTAAAGCGAAATATATAAAGAAAACCCAAAAAAGTATAATTAACCCGAAAAGAAAAAGGATTTCCCTATCACTTTCTTCGCAAAAGGTGCAGTTTGCTCTTGCGTTGTCCGCCATTGTGGAAGTCGTTCTGGCCGTGTGTTTGTCAAAGGTTGAAAGGGCTAAAGTTCGTGATGTTTGATTGAAAATTTCGGATGTGGGGTGGAGAAAGTGTATTTGGCAAAATGTGGCTGGTGCTTGGAGGCTATGGCAAAATGCGGCCCTCTCAGAATTTATAGGTTCAGAATCTGCCCTACCTGGCGTGCGCCAAGTGGTACGGCGTGCGCCAGCTGATATGGCGTGTGCCATTATTCTTTGTGAATGAACAGTTCCTAGGACGCCGTCTATATACGGTGTACTATACCTATACTAAATACATACAAACTACAAACTTATAAAGTACAAAATAAAATTTAATCTAAACTAATTTTTTTTTGTTTTTCTTATTTTTTTTGATTTTTTTAGCTTTTATGTACGCTGCGTTCCTGGAAAGCTTGAAAACCAGACGCCCCATTCCGATGAGTTATACTTAGACGGATTGTCAATTATCGTGACTTTTTCGGCATGGAGCCTAACAAGCTCACGATGTATGAGCACAGTTGCTCGATTGGCGTATAGTACTCTCTCTGATGCAATCACCGTCAAAGGTGTAACTTTGATATCCATCGCTCACACAACTCCTCAATCGCATACCAAGACGAACTTCCTGGTCTCGCAACCCTTTCAGCATGAAGCTTAACGGGGTCTTGACGCAACAAGATAGTTCTTTCGGTTTGCGAAATTGTAGTATGTTTGCTATAAATACCATCGTGTTCCAACTTCCCACACTTGTGATAGAAACCAAATCTCGCCATCCTTCGTCTGTAAGCACACTTTGATGTTCCTCTCGAATGTCTATCTAAATTCATTGCGCATCTCTCTAGTCTCAACGTTTCTTTTGCTTGTTTTAGAATGACGAGACAAATGTCAATTGGAATTTTCTTTGAGATTAGTAATCTAAGCAACAATATATACTTCACACAAAACATCCTGTTCTTTATCCTCTATCAAGTAAAAGAGAAACACTTTTCTTACTGATCCATCGCTTGTTGTTGTCTTAACAGACACACCTCACAATCTGAGTACCATGATGTACTAGTTCCTTTCCTCGCGAATCTCTTGGTGTTACGCCTAGTAGATCCACCATTTAATTCCACGGTTCTCAATTTTGGTAAAGGGTGACTAGCATGTGGTAAGTCACGATGCTCGATTCTCAAAGTTTCTCTTGCTGTTCGGAGAATAACTAGGCAAATTTCTAGTGGAAGTTTATTTTTCACTAGGAAACTTACTAGTAAAATATACTTTGAGCAAAACATTTCTTCCTCTCTTGTAATTCTGCACGTAAAAGAAAATAATATAGTCTAAATTAGCAAAATAATAGAAGTAAATACTAATAAAATTAAAATTAACCTAATAAACCTAAACTTGCTAATTTTAAAGTCTTCAGCTTGACTATTTTCGTAATTATGCATCATTCAACATATTAACCAATTGCACTTCTGCAATTTGGTTAATATTGTCTCCTCCCAGGTAAATTTTGCATCTTTGGCCATTAACTCTAAAGACTATCCCTTTGCTGTCTTGCAGATCAAGTGCTCCAAACGGACATACCTTAACAATTACGTATGGACCGCTCCACTTGGATTTGAGCTTTCCTGGGAAAAGTCTCAATCATGAATTGTAGAGAAGTACATGTTGCCCCTCCTTGAAATCTTTCCTAACGATGTGGGCATCATGTCTTCTTTTCGTCCTCTCTTTGTAGAGTCTCGAGCTCTCGAATGCCAAGTCACGCATCTCCTCCAACTCAGAAAGTTGGAGAATTCTGCGTTCACCAGCTTTTTTGTAATCGTAGTTAAGGGTCTTAATGGCCCAAAATGCTCGATACTCAAGTTCTATAGGAAGATGGCAAGCTTTGCCATAAACAAGCCTATATGGCGACATTCCTATTGGAGTTCTGAATGCCGTACGATAAGCCCATAAGGCATCATCGAGCTTGTTCGACCAATCTTTTCTAGTCGATCCAACCGTCTTTGCTAAAATCTTTTTAAGCTCTCGATTGGAAAGCTCAACTTGCCCACTTGTTTGGGGATGATAAGGTGTTGCCACCTTGTGTGTTACCCCATATCTCTTTAGCAGGACTTCGAATGGTTTGTTACAGAAGTGTGATCCTCCATCGCTGATTATTACTCTTGGTACACCAAATCTCGAGAAGAGTTTCCTAAGGAATCGGATAACAACTCTAGCGTCATTTGTAGGTGACGCTAAAGCCTCTACCCACTTTGAAACATAGTCAACTCCAACCAAAATATACTTATTTCCATACGATGTAGGAAAAGGTCCCATAAAGTCCAATCCCCAGACGTCAAAGAGCTCAATTTCTAAAATTCCAGATTAACGGCATCTCATTTCTTTTTGAGATGTTACCCATCCTCTGGCAGCGATCACACTTTTCCACATAGGTACGTGCGTCTCTAAATATGTAGGGCCAATAAAATCCACACTCGAATACCCTTGCTGCAGTTCTTGTTGCTCCATAATGACCTGAGTATGGAGTGTTGTGACATTGCTCTAAAACATTCTCTACTTCCCAATTGGCAATGCACCGGCGAAGCATCCCATCATTACATCTCTTAAAGAGGTATGGATCATCCCAAATAAACATTTGAGCATCCCTTAGGAATTTCTTCCTTTGAGGATAACTCAGGCCTGTAGGAATAATTTCTTCAACTAAAAAGTTGGCAAAATCCGCATACCATGGGGCTTCCACTCTACTTATTGGCATCACGGTTTCATCAGGAAACTCTTCCTGAATCTTCCCATCTTTCTCCATTTCGTTGCTTTTCTCTAAACGAGAGAGATGATCTGCGACAACATTCTCAGCTCCTTTCTTGTCCTTGATGGACAAGTCAAGTAATAGAATCCAGCGCATCAAATGAGGTTTGGCTTCTTGCTTTGAGAATAAATACTTCAAAGCTGCATGGTCGGTATAGACTATGACTTTTGAACCAAGTAAGTATGCCCTGAATTTATCACATGCATAGACAACTGCAAGTAACTTTTTCTCTGTAGTCATATAATTTAGTTGAGCCCCTGCCAATACTCTACTGGCATAGTAGATGACATGTAGTTTCCTTTCTTTCTTCTGTCCAAGAACACAACCCAAAGCTAGGTCACTTGCATCACACATCAACTCAAATGGAAGTTTCCAATCCGGCGATAAAATAACTGGAGTTGTTACAAGAGCTTTCTTTAGGGCATCAAATGCCTTCTGACATTCCTCATCAAAGTTGAATGATACTTCTTTCATTAATAAGTTTGTCAGAGGCTTTGCAATTAGAGAGAAGTTCTTGATGAATCTTCTGTAAAAACCTGCATGACCCAGAAAGGCTCTAATTCCTTTAACTGTAGTTGGTGCATTCATCTTCTCTATCGCATCCATTTTAGCTCTGTCTACTTCCATTCTAACTTTCGAAATCTTGTGCCCCAGAACTATTCCTTCATCCACCATAAAATGGTACTTTTCCCAATTGAGCACAAGATTCTTTTCCTCACATCTTTCCAAAACTTTGTCAAGATTTTCTAAACATTGATCAAATGTTTTCCCAAAAATAGAGAAGTCATCCATGATAATTTCCATAATCTTCTCATTCATCTCCCAAAAGATAGACTCCATACAACGTTGAAATATTGCTGGAGCACAACTTAATCCAAAAGGCATTCTGCGATATGCAAAAATACCAAAGGGACATGTGA
Organism: Hypericum perforatum; assembly: GCA_012979155.1. NCBI lineage: Eukaryota > Viridiplantae > Streptophyta > Magnoliopsida > Malpighiales > Hypericaceae > Hypericum > Hypericum perforatum. The sequence continues at coordinate 164,296 of SOPF01026843.1, forward strand.
AAGATGTCTTCTCTTGATCTCTGGGATATATTGCAATTTGGTTGTACCCTGAGTAACCATCCAAAAAGCAATAGTAAGAATACCCCGCTATTCTCTCCAACATCTGATCAATGAATGGGAGAGGAAAATGATCCTTTCGTATGGCATCATTTAATTTTCTATAGTCGACACACACTCTCCAACCGGTCACAGTACGTGTTGGAATGAGTTCCCCCTCATCATTGATTACTACTATCATTCCCCCTTTCTTGGGGACACAATGGATAGGGCTAACCCATTCACTATCCGAGATCAGATAAATAATTCCGGCTTCTAGGAGTTTGATCACCTCCTTCTTTACAACCTCCTTCATGTTAGGATTAAGTCTCCTTTGTCGGTCTACCCTTGGTTTCGCTCCATCCTCCATATGAATATGGTGCATCATAATCTCTGGGCTTATACCCTTAATGTCAGAAATTTGCCAAGCAATGGCCTTTATCTGCTTGTTTACTATTGCTAGCACCCTTTCCTCTTCGTCCTTTGAGAGCTTGTTTGAGATTATAATCGGTAACCTCCCTCCTTCTATTAAGAAAGCGTATCTTAGATGCGAGGGTAACTCTTTTAATTCCAAGGATGGAGCTTTCACAATTGAGGGTGGAGTTCGATATTTCAATTGAATTTCCAATTCCTCAAGTAAACAATTCTTGTCAACTTCCTCCTTCACTTGTTCCTCATTCATCACTTCTTCATGTGGTTCTTCTTCTTCTTCTGTATCCTCTATTTTTGAGATATTTTTCTTACAAAACTCGAGGATACAATCTTCCACAATATCAATCCTCATGCATATCTCTTAATCTAGAAGATGACGCATAACACTATTCATTTTAAACTCAACTTTCTCCTCTCCTATTTGGAGGACCAATTTTCCATTATGAACATCAACCAACGCGTGTGCCGTGTTAAGGAAAGGTCTGCCGAGAATCAGTGGACAAAGCTTGTTCACAGGAAAATCTAGAACCACAAAGTCAACTGGAAAGATGAATTTATCAATCTTTACTAGGACATCCTCAACCACACCGAATGGCTTATTTATTGTTTGGTCTGCCAACTGAAGTAGCATGGAAGTTGGCTTAACTTCACACAATCCTAGTTTCTGGAATGTAGATAAAGGCATCAAGTTGATACTTGCGCCTAAATCACATAAGCACTTGGAAAACTCGAGTTTACCAATAAAACAAGGAATAGTAAAACTCCCTAGATCTTTTAGCTTTGTAGGAAGATTTTTCGAAATTAGAGAACTACAATCAACCATGAGGGCGACTGTCTCTTTGTCTTCCCACTTCCTCTTCTTTGTGACTAGTTCCTTTAGAAACTTGGCATAATGTGGAAATTGATCTAGCATCTCAAGTAAAGAGACGCTTATCTGAACATCCTTCATTTTCTCCATAAAACGGAGAAATTTCTCATCCATTCCCGACATTCTCTTTACCCTTTGCAAATAAGATAGAATGGGAACCATTGGCGGTGGCGATACATAAACTTCTTCTTCAACCGCAACTTTATCTTATAAAGTTTTTTCTTGCGGCAGTTATTCAACTTTCTCTTCCACAACATTGTCAACCTTTTCTTGGTCAGAGTCCACCACTTCACTTTCTTTAGCCTTCTTGTTGACTGTTTGAGAGGCTAATTCTTTACCACTCCTCAAAGCGATAGCATTTACATGACCTCTAGGATTTTCTTGAGTAGAACTAGGGAGTGAACCTAAACCTGAAGCTCTTTGGGCATTTGCCTTTGCAATTTCCCCAAGTTGTATTTCCATGTTTCGCATGGCAGTTGATTGCCCCCTAAGGAATTGTTCCAAATTATTTTGCCTTGCCTCTTGGCTTGCTAAGGCCTTCAAGATTTGGCTTTGGTTAGTAGATGATTCTCCGGTCTGTTGGATGAATTTCTCTACCTTGTCAAATCTTTCCTCTAGGGCCCCCATTCTTTCTCCCGAAAATCCGCATGGTTGAAAACCAGGTGGTCCTTGTTGTGGTGCACGTAATGGTAGTCCTTTATCAGGAACAATTGCCATGTTATCGTCATTGCTCCTATCTTTCCACAAAAAATTAGGATGATTCCTCCATCCCGGATTGTATGTTGAAGAATATGGATTGTTCCCCATCCTGTTTCCTCCTTGTCCTTGACCACTAACAAAATTGACGGGCTCAGTTTGTTGGTTCATCATGGCACATTGACTAATATCGTGGCCAATGTTGCCACTTGCTTCACAATTTTGTTGAATAACAACAGCATCAACCTTGCTACAGGTCAAGTCACGTAATTGTTTTGCCAGTAAATCTACCTGAGCTTGTAATGCAGAGGAAGCATCAAGTTCAATCATTCCTCTCTTCTCACTTCGCTCAGTTAGTTCTCTAAGCTCTCTGACAGGCTGTTTTTTCTCTCATTGGCGATTATCCTGTTTATTGTTGCCAACTCTTCCAAAACATGGTAGGCTTCATCTCTTTCCTTCCTCAGAAAATTCCCATTAGAAGCAGCATCAACAGTTCCCATTGTTGTCGGTGAAAGGCTAAAATAAAATGTTTTTAGCAAAGACTCCTTCGATAAACCATGGTGTGGGCAACTCCTTTGCAATCCCTTAAATCTCTCCCAAGTTTCACTTAAAGAATCTCCTTCATATTGTTCAAAATTTGTGATCTCTTTGACTAGCTTACTTGTCCTTGAGTAGGGGAAATATTGATCCAGAAAAGTATTTGCAAGTTCTGCCCAAGTAGTTATTGGAGTATCCTTAAGTTGTTTATACCACAGTTTAGCCTTGTCCCTAAGCGTATATAGAAACATTCTTATCTTAACGACATCATCCGAAACTCCTTGATACTTGAAGTTATCAGCTAATTCCATGAAGTTTCCAAGATGGTCATTTGCGTCTTCATTAGGTAATCCATAGAACTGACTTGATGCTTGAAGCATATGAATCACTGCCGGCTTGATTTCAAAGTGATTAGCTTCAATAGCTGGATGCTGGATTCCTGTTTTTGCTCCTTCATATGTCGGTCTTCCATGGTCCAATAGAGATTGTCGAGGTGCTTGAGCCTCAGCTCCTTGTCCTTCTTGTCGTTGATCCATCTTTTCTTCCTTTTTCTTCTTGCGCAATGTCCTTTCAAATCGAGTGATGTCCACTTCAAATTCTAATGGAAGATTTTTAGTTGATCTGGTTAAGGGCATGCACGTAACTTGTTTTGCAAGTAACTAAAAAATTAACCCTAATTTTTTTGGTTTTTTTTAATTTCAAAATTTAAACAAAAACAAAAATAAAAATTATCTAACCAAGTTCGTTCACCAAATCAAGCACTATTTACTCAGAATCCCCGGCAACAGCGCCAAATTTGATTCACTTCTTTCTTTAGTTCCTCGAATGCGGATTTCCTTTTTGTGCTTGATCCGAAGTGTGCTGTTGAATCTCGTGAGAAGATTTCCTTTCTTTTTGTCTCCTGCCACCCTTCGACGTGCGCCACTAGTGTCTTTGGCGTGCTCCAAATGTGTCAAGCAAGACGCGGACCAGAGTTTGGTCTGCAATAGCGTGCGCTAATACTTTCTGGCTTGCGCCAATGTTCTTCAGCAAGAATAGTGGCGCGCGCAAATAAAGCTTGCGTGCGCCAAGTTTCAACAGCAGTAGCACTGAGTAAGTCCGGTAATGCCGATCCTCAGGGAAACGAGTTTCTAGGCTTCGTACTTGGTTTTTGAAATTGTTTAGGGGGTAAATTATGACGATTGGTTGACTTGTAACACTAACAACTTCTAAAGTAAAGATCAAAGTGTTGAAACAAATGAAAAGTATTCAAGAGTTTAAAACAAACAACTTACCATTTGATTTAGCAAATTTAACTAAAAGTGAGTTCAGAACCATTGAAACACATTAAATCAATCAACTCAGGGGGTTTATTAAGTCCGTATATGATTCGAGTGTTCCAAGAGCAACAAACCTACACTTTCGCGCTAGATTTGTCTAAGTTGAACATTAGCTAAACTTAAACCAATTAGATGTTCTTTCGACCCCACTAATTGATTCAAACTTAACTAAGAACAAATTATGAGTATCACTCAGTGGATAACTGAGTACTTAAGTAGATTTCTCTTTAATTAAGCACTTAGTCATCTAGTTAACTTTTAAGCTAATTCCCTCTCCTTTCGTTCTCAAGTTTTAGTTAAGTTCATAGTTATGGTTTTCTACTTAGATTTTATCACAGCCAACTAGTCTAAACTGTTGTCAATGGCAAGAACTAGTGTGATCATAATCTTAGCAAATCCATAATTAAGCCTTAAGTCCATTAACTAGAACATATTAACATGCAATTTTAACCCCTTAAATTAATTGATTAAATGTTAGTTTCCAGATCCTAAACTCACAAAATCAACTACTCACACATGCTTATAAGTAAACAACATATGAACATAAACATACTTATCATTATCAACAAAGGTAAAGAGAAGAATGCTTATCAAAGATGATGAAGCTTCCTTTCTTTACAATCATCCAAAGTTGAGAGGAGAATTCCAGAATTCGTGCTCCAAGTCTCTGGTCTCTGCTCTCTCTCAACCCCAAAAAGCCAACATTGCTCTCTTTTGCTAAAAACAAGAAAATGAACATCAAACTAATCTAAAGCTAATCACTGCCCCTAATGCTCCACAAATGTCTGCCATTTTCTTCCCAAGTGCGTCCATTTGAGTGCCTAGGCTCCACCAATCATTTGTCCTTCAGTCGAGCAAGTGGAATGACCAACTTTCTGTCACTATCTGTTGTTGGCGCACGCCATTCGTGCCTCTAGCGCGCGCCATATCTTCAATCACCCAGTCGTTCGCATCTTTGTCGTTCGAATCTGGTCGTTCGAGTCTTCGAGCATCAATTGCGCATGCCAGAGATTGTTGGCGCGTGCCAGGTCCATCAGACTTGCACTTCTTGCTTCTACGACCTTGATTTTGCCCATGCCTTCGCTCCGTCGATCACGCTTCCTCCTCAAGTCCAAGAATAAGTTCCTAAAATCATAAAAAACACAATGAGAAAGCATAAACACACTCAAAATCACAAAGAACGAAAACTAAAGCAAGATGACAAGAAAACGACTAAAACATCCTAAAAAGTCTAAAAAGATCCTAAGAAATAAACACAACGAATAAGTATTTTAGGCACTCATCACCCCTCACATTCACTTCTTTAACCACTGCCAAATAACTCTCACAACCTCTTCTCAATAACCTTGAAGCCTTCAAACAAGGTATAAGCCTCGGTGGAACCATCCCATCACCCCGAAATACAAATTCTTGTTCCCCCTCAGGCCTGAACTTTACAATCTTTTTCAAACAGTCCACCATAGCATGGTATGATAACAACTAGTCCATACCCAAAATCACATCAAAATCATCCATGTCTAACACATGTAGATCAGCCAATAACTCATGGCCATCTACAACAATCACACATAATTTATGAACTAAATGCACATGAATGATATGACCAGAAGGGATACACACCTCTAAAGGCTCCTCTAATGACACTAGTGAACTAGCCAAAAACTCAGCAAACTGGGGTGACAAGAACGAATGTGTCGACCCCGAATCAAACAAGACTCAAGCGTGTGACACTCCTATAAGAAGTATACTTGAGACCACTATGTTAGATGCTATAGCATTTTTCTTTGTCAAAGCATATACTCGAGCCGGACCCCCACTATTATGCTCCAATGGCTCCTTTCCCCTCGAACTTGGATTCTCCCCCTGATAGCTCTGACTAGAGGGACTCTGATCTTGCTCTCGAGGTTGAACAAATAAACTTGTCAACTGTGCCTGTTATCTCACCTGAACCATGTGACAGTCTTTAATCTGATGTCCGAACCTTCCGCATCCAAAACAAGCACCCATCTGCTTGAAGCACGATCTCCCTATGTGTTGCTTCCCACAACTGGCACACGAACCACTGGATCGGCCTTGACCACCAGATTGGCCATGGCCACCCTGTGAGCCACGAGGACCACTACCTCTCCACAATCCTCCATAAGAACCTCTACCCCTCGGAAAGTTTGGCTGAAAGCTTGGCCTTTGTTGTTGTTGCTGTCCAAAACTCTGGTTCGAACTATACTGTGGTGGTCGATCGAACCTCTGAACCTTAGCTTGCTTCTGCCTTGCAATTCTTTCATTATCATGCATCTCCAAGGTCCTGGCACAGTCCATTGCTGCTGAATAGGACTGAAATCCACGTGGGTACATCACCTTGAACATCGAATCATCCAGTCCTCGAATAAATTGCTTCACCTTCTTATCTTCATCAGGCACCAAGTACTTTGCATAGCGAGATAGATGGCAAAACTTCTGGTCATACTCTGTAATAGTCATCTCTGGAGTCTTCACCAATCTCTCAAACTCAAAAGCACGAGCATCCCTTTGGCTCTCAGGTAAGAAACATCAAAAACTCTGCCAAGGAATCATCTCGAGGTGTCATAGCAGCCTTCTTATCCGCCTGACTCTGCTGCGTGGCAATAAACTTCTCCATCGCCACCATCACCCTATCAACTGCATCACCACTCTGCTCTCTATGCCCAGAAGGAGTACCAGCCGCTGGTTGACTTGTCTCAGTCGGCATGGTAGTCGTAGTAGTATCAGCTGTAGTAGCAGTGGTATGCTCAACTGGTGTAGCCTCTTCTCTAGGCTGCTCAGAGCCTTCACCTTGCTCCCTAACAGTAGCATCGGTACTCTTACGTCTCTGAGGCATAACTTCCCTATAAGAGTAAGTCACACTTTAAGAAGACCACAAATAGGCTTAGACAAGAAGGACAAGACATGATGGATCCTATGCTCCATAGCATTCTTAAATACCATATCAGATATCACATAAGATAACCTAAGTTTAGCTCTGATACCAACTCTCTCACGACCCAACTGAGGTCGGTGACTGAAGCTAGACTCTGTGACACATCGATAACATAATACGGAATCTAGCAAGCCACAAAACAAACTCATATCAAATCATCTCAAGCAGAAGACAAATTACAACCCAAATACAAATTTACAAACAAAAAGAAATCACAACATCTCCAAAAGCGCTTCTACTACGGAGTGTCTACACAGAAGGAAACAAGGCACAATCCGGAGACCTCAAAAGTAGCCCTCGAACAAGGAAGTGGGGCCTAAACCACGGACTCCAAAAACTCAACGAACTAAGGTCTCTGGGAACCTGAAATAGATTGTAAGGGGTAAGTGTACGAAGGCACTTAGCAAAGGAATAGAATATAACATATTAGTTATGGATGACATATGCATGCAATAAAACTTAACCATGTTCGACAGAACTCAAATCAAATGCGTGATGACCAAATACTACACGTGATACCAAAACACAATGCAATTACACAATAGACATAAAGCGATACCACATAGAGCGATGAACAGGTTTTTGTAATGCCCCTTCTTCAGGTGGCAGAGATATCCAAATGGCCAAACAAATATTTCGTTCACAATTAACAGAAACTAGTGTACAAATGTAAACTGGCCAAAGCTTACAAATGTGCACTAGTGATATCCCCAAAACTATGAGCTCATAGACTAACATCCCCAGTTAGTGCGGGAAAGCCTGTTCATTTCTCTCACAAAACACATATCTTATCCAACGTACAACAAATGAATCATAATCAAATCCATCAGACATATCTAATCAGCTCGAGGCTGTTCACAATGTCCAACACATCAAAGTACGTCCAGACATATCAAAGACAAACACAAATGCATGTGACGCACACCATCAAGGTCCGAAACATGCACAAATCAACACACAACCAAAGTTGTCATGTGCTATCCTCTTACTCGAATAAACAACATCAATTTCCAAATCCAATGCTCCTTCCACACGAAGTTCCTTCAACGTCTGAAATTTGAACAATAATCCAAAATCACATAATGAGGTTAACCCTTTGTTTTCAAAACCAATTCACCTCATACACTTCAAAACAATCAACTTAGGTGCATTCGCAAGTCGTCATCGCAAATCATTCAACCATAATCAAATAGCTCAAATCCTTCATTCACTTGATTCCATATCAAACATCTACACATATATATTCTGTATACAGTTCACTCATGCTCAAAATGCATACGACAATCTGATTTTGCCAACCGAACATCAACGAAGCTCATCGCAAGTCCCGGCAAACAATTATCGAAAATTACTCAAACATACTATACCAAGCCCAAACTTCACTTCAACACAACCTCCTGTATATACTCAACATCTCAGAATCAACAATTAACCTCAGAATCCAAAAATAACCAACTTATCAAACCCAACTTTCGAACTTGCTCAGCTGTGAACTAAGCCAGACTCTCTGAACTTCAAAAGCATGCACAAGACGTTTCCCTTAACTAAATCCATAATATGATACATATTCAGAAAGCTCATGAAGTGTACTACAATCGGCTTCACAACTATCAAGTCCAATTCATAGGTTAAGTCCACGTACTAGGTCGATCTTCTTCACATCGCTCTGCTGACTACCTCAGCCATGACCAAGCTGTTCAAAATGGATTTCCCATTGATTCCTTGATCCAATTAACACACGGTTTTCAGAATTAGAAAGACCTCTTTGTCCTCTACAACTTTCTTGACAATTAGAAAGTCTGAATTGGAAGAAAAATTCACTTACCAAACCAATACTTTTTGACCTGCCTGCTTGTTCCTCTTTTCTCAACCCTCTATTCTTTTTCTCTGTTTTCAGTTTGTGGCTGACCAAATGAGCTTCCCACCTCTTTTATACCCTTCCTGAGTGCAAGAAGTAAGTAGGTGAGTCATTTTCCAGCCCATCTTCACCTCCTTTTTACTTTTAACTTAGGTAAGTTTGTGATTGGTCTAAGTAACTTGGTGGTCCAATCACAATCCAGCAACTTTGAGCTCGTTTATCACCAACTTCCGTTCATTTCTGACCAAACTTGTAGATGACTAAGTTGTAGCATATTGTGTCTAGTTTTTAAATTGTACTCACTCGAAATTTTTGGAGCAAAAATGAAGAAGTTATGGCCATTTAAGTGAGCAAAGGTCAATCACCCCGAGAAATGACCAACTACATTTGGGGAAGTCGGAAGTTTATTGCGTCAACTTTGTCGAACTTGAACTAACTCGCTAAGGGGACCAAAGGACATCTAAACACACTTCTGAAACTCATCCCATCACATAAATGGCATAATGCGCTAACAGTTGATTATTTGCGAGTCTATCACAGTTTGTATGTTATTAGGAAGTGGAAAACCGATGAGGCGAATCGTATAAGGACATATAAGGTTTACGATCTTGGACGAAGTTGAGGTGAGTGGATAATGGATTCACAAAACCATTATTTTCATTTGCTATCTATATTTTTTGTTATTTTAAAACTGGAAAGTGAATAAGATATTCCTTGGCTTTCTTAGAGCTATTCTATTGATCACCCGTCGTTGATCCTATTTGCGATAAACTTATTCCTTCATATGATTCAGAATTCTTACTATTATTATTCCATATGGTTACGAGCCTTGTATGATGTTCACATTATGTTTATAAGGTCTTTGGGACTACATGTGGTATGCATTAAGCCTTTGGGGCGTATGCCATGTGTCTTGCTCTTTGGGAGCATCTATGCACATATGACTTATGTTTATGTTGCATTTATGCTTGTGTAGCATTTATGCCTTATGTTGTGATCTAATGCTTGGCTCGCAACTCTCATATTCTATATTACGTATGTTATGACCATATGAAACTATTATGTATTATGATTAATATAACACTATATTTAAACCATTGGCCTTCGTTAACCTCATGGTACTTATTATCTACTCACCGAGCTTGTCTCACCATTCTTTCTTATTCATTTTCCAGATCCTTAGTTGGTGATCTTGTAGCACTTATGTAGAGTCACGGGAGCTTGCTTAGTGAGGTCGGGCCTACGAAGATGTTGTTTTCGATATTGTGGATTTCTAGTGTGTTTTGATGTAGTTGATGATGTAGATGGTTGTATAGTTATTTTGGAGTTTGTTGTAGATGAGGTATAGTGGTGCGATTATGAGTGCATTTAGTTTGTTGTATAAGTATGATATAGCACGTTTATATTTATGAGGCTTGTAGGGATTTGATTGACATTAATTTTAGTTGAATCCTTGTGCCGGTCACGACCACTAGGTTACAGGTGGTTACAATTTTGGTGCGGCGAGCGTGGAACGAAAAGGGATAGGTTAGGTGGAAGATAATAGGATAGATGAGCATAGGTCCTTGATAGGTTTTGTTATATGAATGTTGGAGAATGTTATTTGATGATATGTTGGAATGACTCTAGTTATTTGTCTATATAGGTTTGACGATGTGTAAGCATACTCATAAGAATAAAGAGAATTATCTAATGGCCCGTAGGACACCTTAGCAAGATCCACATATTAGTTCATATGTTTCTTTTGATGTATTTTCTAACACTTGAGCACTAGTGTTATTTGTGAAGAAAAAGGATGGTTCCATGCGTTTATGTATCGACTATAGACAGTTGAACAAGATAACAATCAAGAACAAGTATCCTTTGCCACGCATTGATGACTTGTTTGATCAACTCCAAGATGCAAAAGTATTTTCCAAGATTGATTTGCGTTCAGGCTATCGCCAGTTGAAGATTAAGGAGTGTGATGTACTTAAGATGGCTTTTCAGACTCGTTATGGTCATTACGAGTTTTTGGTCATGCCTTTTGGTTTGACTAATGCTCTGGCTGCATTTATGAGTTTGATGAACAAGGTACTTCATATTTACCTTGATAAGTTTGTTGTGGTGTTCATTGATGACATCCTTGTCTATTCGCATACAAGGGAAGAACATGTAGAGCATTTGAGAATTGTTTTGCAAGTGCTGAAAGAGAAGGAACTTTATGCCAAGTTGAGTAAATGTGAATTTTGGCTGAACGAGGTTGTGTTTTTTGGGCATGTGATTTCGGTAGAGGGGATATTAGTAGATCCAAAGAAAGTGGATGCTGTGCTTAAATGGGAGCCTCCTAAGAATACCATGGAAGTTAGAAGTTTCTTGGATTTGGCAGGTTATTATAGGAGATTCATGAAGGATTTCTCCAAGATTGCAGCTCTAATGTCTAAACTTCTCCGAAAGGAAGTGAAATTTGTATGGAATGATGAATGTGATCAGAGCTTCCAAGAACTTAAGACTCGTTTGATGTTAGCTCCAGTGCTTACATTTCCTATGACTGGTTGTGAATATGTTATTTATAGTGATGCTTCTCATTGTGGTTTGGGTTGTGTACTTATGCAGAATAATAGGGTGATTGCTTATGCTTCAAGACAATTATGGAAGCACGAGCTGAATTATCCTACACATGACTTGGAATTAGCTGCGGTGATATTTGCTTTGAAGATATGGAGGCATTACTTGTATAGAGAAACTTGCTGCATTTTTACTGATCACAAAAGTTTGAAGTATTTGATCACTCAGAAGGAGTTGAATTTAAGACAAAGAAGATGGGTAGAATTGTTGGAAGATTATGATTTTACCATAGATTACCACCCAAGAAAGGCGAATACGGTAGTAGATGTGCTTAGTAGGAAATCTACTAGCAGCTTGGCACACTTATGAGTGGCCTACCTACCATTGTTATTGGAACTTCGGAAGTTAAGAGTTCAGTTGAGAATCGGAGAACAGGGTGTCCTTATTGCTAATTTAAGAGTAAGGCCTATGTTATATGAGAAGATTCATGATCTGCAAGAACAAGATACAAAGTTACAACAGATAAGGGCCGAAGTTCAAAAAGGAGATCATAAGGAGTTTGTCATACGCGATGATGGAATGTTGTTGTACCACAACAGTGTGTGTTCCTAATCAAGCTGAATTGAAGAGGGAGATATTAGAATAAGCTCATTGTTCTCTATATACTATGCACCCAGGGAGTACCAAAATGTATCGTGCTTTGAAGGACAATTATTGGTGGTCAGGTATGAAGAAAGATGTTGCAAACTATGTAGCAAGTTTTATGGTCTGTTAACATGTGAAAGTTGAGCATCAATGTCCAATTGGACTACTGGAACCCTTGCCAATACCAGAATAGAAATGGGAACATATCATGATGGACTTCGTTACTAACTTGCCAAGGACATCGAGAAAGCATGATGCCATTTAGGTTATTGTTGGTAGACTCACGAAGTGAGCTCATTTCTTACCGATCTCTATGACTATTACTATGGACAAGTTGGCGCAATTATATGTTAGTGAAATTGTGAGATTATATGGCGCTCTAGTTTCTATTATTTTTGATAGAGATCCTCGATTCACTTCCAGATTTTGGCCTAGTCTGCAAGATGCTATGGGTACCAAAGTCAGATTTAGCACTTCTTTTCATTCGTAGACCAATGGACAGTCAGAAAGGACTATTTAGACATTGGAGGAAATGCTACGATTATGTACAATGGAGTTCATTGGTAGTTAGGATGATCATCTTCCGTTGATTGAATTCGTGTATAATAATAGCTTTCACTTCAGCATTGGCATGGCACCTTATGAAGCTTTATATGGAAGAAAATGTAGATCTCTGATTTGTTGGGACGAAGAAGGAGCAAGGAAGTTGACAGGTCCTGAAGTTGTTCATGATACTATGGAGAAAGTTAAAGTCATTAAGGAGAGATTAAGGATAGCCCAACAACGTCAGAAAACTTATGCCGATCAAGGAAGAAGACATCTTGAGTTTAATGTCAGTGATAAGATATTCTTAAAAGTCTCTCCTTGGAAAGGTGTATTACGATTCAGTAAGCAAGGAAAACTGACACCACGGTACATTGGTCCTTATGAGATCCTAGAACGTGTTAGACCAGTTGCATATCGATTAGCCTTGCCACCTGAGTTATCAAAGATTCATAATGTGTTTCATGCTTTGTTATTGAGAAAGTGTATGATTCAGGAAGAATCAAGGATATTGGATATGGAACTAATTACATTGAGAGAAGATTTGACATATGAAGAAGTGCCAATTCAGATTTTGGATAGGAAATGAAAAGATTTTACGTTCTAAGACAATTACGTTGGTTAAAGTGTTATGGCGTAGTCAGAACATTGAAGAACCACTTGGGAAACGGAGAAAGATATGAGAACAAGATATCCACATCTATTTAATTATTTTTAGGGGAGGAGAAATTGTAAGACCTCTACCATGTTATACTCCTAAGTATTGTTAGCTAAGTTATTTTACGATTAAGTTAATACAAGTACCACTTTTAAGTTATATCGGCATTAGTGTTGGTTGGTCCGTTAGGCAACTATTCTAATAGATTGATGTTCTGACAACTTCATAAGCATGTTTACACATGATAGAGTCTTCTAAGACTACTAGATTAGCCCTCATTTTGGTCCCTTAGCTTAGTTTTAGGTTTATGTTAAACTAACCTCGGGTGAGTTAGAGAGATTTGAGCTGCTTGGGGATAATGGCCATAACTTTCTCATTTCTGATCCAATTTAGACAAGTGAACATGTTTTGAAAAGTTAAGACATAGCACTACAACATGTTAGACAAAACTTTGAAAAGTTCAGTTTCTTAGTAGAAAAAGGTCAAAATTGAGCTTGAAGTTGCTGAATTGTGATTGGACAAAAAAAATAAACAACCAATTAGAAAGAGCTAAGTGTAATTACCTTATGTTGGGGTAAGGAGATACGTTAGGCATGAGGAGAGTTATCTTGAAACCTTATAAGACCTTAAGTTCACTTGATGATAAGGATAAACACAAGAGAAGCACCTAGAACCGAAAATAGGAAAAGAAAGAAGGAAATAGGGGAAAGAAGAGGAAAACAGACGACCGAGAAAGAAACGCTCGGTAAGTAGTTCTAGAGACATATTTGGACTTTTTGGATGTCAGGAAAGTTATAGAGCACAGAATTCCCTATTTTGTGGTATATTTAATTTATTGATTTGATGAAGTATTGAATCTAGGAAGGTCGATTTACTCTGGCTATCAAAACTGAGTCTCGGATTTGACAAGGTGAAAAGGGAATAGCTTGGTGAGTTGGTTATGTTGAGTTTTGATGTAATTTTTGGATATGATATGATGAAGAAAAAATAGAGGAGACCTGTTGTGATTATTTCGTGGGTTGGTGATGGTGTTAGAGTAAAGATATTTGATTATGTGAGTTTGTTGATGGAGATGTGTGAAAGTGTTGTTGGAATAGTTGAAAGGGGGTTATTTGGTTTGTGGGGAGTGAGATTTTTGGCATGTGTAGGGACTGCCATGACCTCTAGTAAGCATGATTATGGTTTGTTGAATATAGTATAGTTACGTAGAGTTTATTTATTATTAGGAAAAAAAGTGGACAACCAACAAGCCAATTTGTCTAAGGAAGTTTAAGATTTTACGCACTTGGATCAAGTTGAGGTGAGTGGATAATAGGTTCACAAAACCATTATTTTCATTTGCTATATATATTCCTTGTTATTTTAAAACTAGAAAGTGAATAAGATATTCCTTGGCTTTCTTAGAGCTATTCCATTGATTACCCGTCGTTGATCCTATTTGCGATAAACGTTTTCCTTCATATGATTCAAAATTCTTATTATTATTATTCCATATGGTTATGAGCCTTGTATGATGTTCACATTATGTTTATGAGGTCTTTGGGACCGCATGTGGTATGCATTAAGCCTTTGGGGCATATGCCATGTGTCTTGCTCTTTGGGAGCATCTATGCGCATATGACTTATATTTATGTTGCATTTATGCTTGTGTAGTATTTATGCCTTATGTTGTGACATAATATTTGGCTCATGACTCATATCTCGCAACTCTTATGATCCATATTATGTATGTTATGGCCATATGAAACTATTATGTATTATGATTAATATAATACTATATATATAAACCATTGACCTTCGTTAGGTACTTATTATCTACTTACTGAGCTTGTCTCACCATTCTTTCTTATTCATTTTCCAGATACTTAGTTGGTGATCTTGTAGAGCTTTCGTAGAGTCGCGGGAGCTTGTTTACTAAGGTCGGGCTAATGAAGATGTCTTTTTGGATATTGTGAATTTCTAGTGTGTTTTGATGCAGTTGATGATGCAGATGATTGTATAGTGGGTTTGGAGTTTATGTATATGATGTGGTTGAGGTTGTAGATGATGTATAATGGTACGGTTGCGAGCGTGTTTAGTTGTTGTATTGGTATGATATAGCATGTTTACGTTTATGAGGCTTGCAGGGATTTAATTGACATTAGTTTTAGTGGAATCCTTGTGCCGGTCGCAACTACTAGGTTATGGGTCATGACACCTAAACCAGCAACATAACTATAAGAGTCAGGGGGTTATTTGTGTGTGTGATGTGATCCGAGTGGTTTTAAGGCAACATCAACCATACTTTCATGCAAGATGTGTCTAAATTGCTACTTAACTAGGCTTAGAAGGCTAGATATGTTCTTTCGACTCTACCAACTATCTAAACTAACTAAGCACCAATTATAAGCTTAAATCAAAAGACAACAAGTAGGTCTCCAAGGAAGGGTTCTTCTTCACAAGGCTACTCATCATCAAACTAACCCATCTGTCAACTTCATACCCTTTCGGTCTTAAGTTTTGACTAGCTATGAAAGCTTGGTGATCAAGAAAGTCTAAGCATGGCATAAAGTGCGTTAATAAGAACATAATCCTAAGTATATTCACCCCACCAAACTGTGGCTCATGCAAGGTAACAAGGTACCAAACTCATAATTAACTACTCATACATGCTTATTTAAACAATATACATCTTTATTAACATATGGAAAGAGAAGAGGTAAGAAAGCTTAGCCAAGATCTTCAAGCTTTCTTGTCTTCACATCCACGTCCAAGATAGAGGAGAGTGTTTTGTTTCTTGTCTATTTCTCACTTCTCTCTTGCACACCTTTACACATAGAAAGGAAAATAGCCTATATACTAAGCTAAATAGTCAAATAGTTAACAAAATATCTAAACTAACTTATCCTAAGATAAATATCTACACAAAATAACTAGGAAGTCAGCCATTTTGTTCCCCTTCCTTCACAAAAGCCATAAACCGACTTAAGTTATTTTCCATTTTGTTTGTCCAACACTCAGATTATTTTTGTTTCTGTCAGTCTGCACTGGCGTACGCCAGTTCTTCAATTTTCTCATTCTCCGAGTGCGAATGGTCGTCTACATGAATGGTCGTTCAAGTAACGTGTCATTCCCCGAATGTTAGGCATGTCAACCGCCATAGAGTAAAAATCTCTGTAAGGCCATTCAAGTTCTCAAGTTACAATCAAATTTCAATTCTAAAGGCAAAGCATATATAGAAGTGTGGCAGAGGGTCTTAAAAATACTAAATGTGTAGTGATGCATGTCCTCGCCTATAGTCCTCACTCGTAGCTAGCCCCTGAATTATCTGAGACAGCAGTGCACATTAATGAGGATATGCATCTCAGTAAGTTGATACACACATACAATTTTTACATCAACTCATATCACATATTTTATATCAAATCATATACAATAAAATTCTACAATCAAAGGCATACGCATAAGAGAGATATCATTAATTCAAACTTGGCAAATCTTAGCATGTACAAAATCACATTGCAACAAAGTTATGAACACATATCCACAGTCAAGCTTTTTAAAACTAAAACAAAGGTTACCTATCCAACTAACTTCTCAACTAATATAATAGAACTCACACAACGATCCCACAAAATAGAATAATTATATCACATTCACTTTTGGAGCTCTTGAGTCCATTCTCATCACGTCGGGATCCTTGTGGGGCACAGATAAATACCTACTATTCTTGTAAGGTAGGCCCAATAGATGGAAAGGTATTCCCTTCACGAGGACAGGGAGTATGTGCGAACTACAGGGCCCAATAGGTATGGGACAATCCCGCATGTTTTCAATCATATCAATCAAATACCAAAAATCCAATATTTTGAATCCAAATTCCACAATCCAAAACTAACATCAACAATCCCAACTTCACATCCATAATCTGACACTCAGTTCAACAGTTGAAGTCCCAATTCAACAATCCAAAATTCAGTAATTCAGATCAACAATCTGAATCATTAACCCACAATATGAATTCAATTTGAAACACAATCAAAATTCAACTATCACATACCTAAAGGTCCACAATCACGAATCTTGAAACTCAATCATATCCAAATCCAAATCTAACCATACCAAACAACGATCTAAATCAATATATAAATCACACAAGACAGACAAAGTTCACTGACAATAATCCAAAATCAGAAATTCAGCTTCAACCATACAAATTAACAATTTCACAACGAACAACACAACTCAATAAGACATACAGAGTTTACCATACCAAACAATGATCCAGATCAACGTATAAGTCACACAAGATAGACAGAGTTCACTTACAATAATCCAAAATTAGAAATTCAGCTTCAACCATACAAATTAACAATTTTGAAACCAACAACACGATGGAGTAAATACAATATGGAATACAAAATTCATAACACAGAGTAACATATCAATCGTGTAACATGGACAGAATTCACTTACGCCCAACGTAACCTTATTGCTAAATAATCTTATAATTAAAATTATGTGATACACCATTCCAAGTCTCATATTCATTATTTTACCAAGACCCAATGCTGAGCTTACAAACAGTACAGAATATATGATGATAAAAACAATATTCTCATATACAAAACCAAATATACAATATCATGATATAAGACAGAACCGACTTACCTTCCTCTTTTATTCAAATTCATAGTTGTCAAAGTTTATTTGTGCATAAGGTCTTAGACATCTTTAAACGACATCTCCACTGTCCAGAATCTTGCCCATGATGTTAGCAAAAGAACCCCAAAGTTTCGTGTCAATCTGATAATATTACACTATCGGATTTTATAAATAATGGTAGCTACTTTGGGGCCTACAAATTTTCTTTGTTTTTTCCCTTAGGGTTTTTTCTTTTCTAGCTCTCTTTATATAGATAACTTCTAACCTTAATTTGGCTAATTACTATTTGGTCACTTGATCTTGTACTATTATCTAAATTGATTTTACGATTTTCACATAATGGCTCCTTAGCGTGCGCCAGCTACCCGTGCTTTGCACTCTTCGTCTTCGCAACTTCCATCTTGTCCTTGCCTTCGTGTGTCTGCTCGATCGTCCTCCACTTCTCCTCAAATAGGCTCCTAAAAATAAGCAAAGTCAATGAAAAATGATAAACTTTACAAAAACACATAATGAATGAAAACTAACACTACGACAACTAAAATGCAAATAAATCAACCTAAAACACTAAGAACAACCTGCTAAAAAGACACGAATAATGAGTGTATTTTGCACTCATCACACCCCCACACTTGAATCATTGCTTGTCCCCAAACAAAACTCAAAGTGTGGAAAACAAACTAAACAAAAATCAAATAAGAAAAGAAAATACATAATAAGGTAAAGACATGGCATGAATGGCTCAACACTTAACTTCTCTCAAAAACATCAGCTCATATTACAATGAAATCATAATCTAAGTTAGTTCATCAATTCAAAACACAAAGCACAATGAACTAGTAGACACCTCAAGACTCAATTGTTTAAGCAAGTGTTAACTCTAGGTAAAAGACACTAGAAGGTTGACCTCACAAGGATATAAAAGTGTTTCACTCATATAATCTGTAGGGTCAACTTCCTATCACTCGCATACATGTCAATATATCTCTAAGCATCCTACGTCCTACTTAGTGTTATCTAAAAGTTGCAATAGTTACTAATAATCGAGGGGTCTTTTTATCGGGTTGTAATGGGGCTTAAGGTCAAGGTGAGGTAAAATATTTGGATGGTAGCTAAACCACCCAATCCGAGGATATGTCACAAATGCAACTAATCACTCGTCTAATCTAAACATCCTCACAAATATCATATTTATAAGCACACTCCCCAAGTATACCAATGTCCTAAGACCGAGAAGCACAAGTTTTGCCTAGACACATGCCTTATTCAACTTTACATTCTTTTTCACTTCTTTTTCTTTTTTTATATTAACAACACTTATTCACAAACTTCAAGAAACTATACATACTTAGCACGTTCTAGGTAAAAACTCGGCATCTAACATGGCCATAATACAACATCCCAATGAACATAACCCAAATTAAGCCTACAATACCAATTAAACCCAATACAAATCATTCCCACTTAAACCTAAATGTTGATGAGTGTCAAAAACACTCATTATTCATTTCATTTTAGTAGATCGTTCTTAGTATTTTAGGTTGATTTAGTTGTATTTTAGTTGTCATAGTGTTAGTTTTCGTTTTTCATTAAGTTTTCTTATTTTTAGGAGCTTATTCGAGGAGAAGTGGAGGATGATTAAGCGGACACGCAAAGCCAAGGATGAGAAGGAGGATGTAAAGCCAGGGAATGTAAGGCACAGTCATTTGGCACATGCCAAGCCTACATGGCGTATGCTAAGAAGCCGTTACTTAGACTACCATTCACTCAGATGACCAATTGCACTCGAGGATGGAAATTGTGAAGAACTGGCACATGCCAAGTGAAGCTGGCTTATGCCAGACTAGTCGAGTAGAAGCAAAATAATTTGAGTGTTGGACAAACAATTTGGAAAAATATCTTAAGTCGGCTTAGAGCTTTCAGGAAGGATGGGGGACAAGTTGGCTAACATTTTTAAATATTTTAGCTTAGATATTTTAGTTAGCTAAGTTAGATTAGATATTTTGTAAACTATTCCATTAGTTAGTAAGTATTTAAGGCTTTTTGCCCTTTGGTTTGTAAAGAGAGACACAAGACATAACACAACTTTATATTAGATAGTAAATATAAGTGTTTTCTCTATGAAGAACGTGGACTTGAAGAGAGGGAGCTTGGAGTCTTTATAAGTCTCCCTCCTTTCTATTTTTGTCTATGTTTATGCTTATGATGTTAAATAATAGTATGTGTGAGTAGTTATATGAGTTTGGTGCCTTGTTACCTATAATGTAGCCACTGTATGGAGGTGTGTATGTTCATGTATGTGTTCTTATCAACATGCTTGATCCTATTGCTTAAACTTGCTTAATCACCAAGCCTTAGTAGCTAGTCAAAACTTGAGATCTAAAGGAGATAGAATTGATGGATGGGTTGGTTTGATGATGAGTACTCTTGCTAGGAGAGAAATCTCCTTGGTGACCTACTGATTGTCCTTGGAGTGGAGCATATAGTTGGTTCTTTACTAGCTTAGATGGTTGGTGGGGTCGAAAGAACATATCTAACAATTCTAAGTCTAGTTTAGGAACAACTTTGATTAAGGTACCTCTAAATCTTATGATTATGTTGCTCATTTAGGTACCTTGCTCATTTTGAGTATTTAAGTTGTTGAAATTTTGTTTTATAACATATCTATCTTTGTGTTAGAACTTGTTAGCTTTATATTTGTACTTTAGAGTTCAGATCACTTGTGTAAACAACCAAACTTCATAACCTGATCCTAGTTAAGTAAGTAAACTTTAGAGTAGTCAAAAAACTTAGTCTCTGTGGATCGACAAAACTTGTACTTACTTATTGTTGCAATCTGCTGCAAGTCTACTAATAACTTGGCGTATGCCAGCCATAGTTGGCGTACGCCAGGTCTATTTGTTTGAGAGCTTTTGGCTCGTGCCTTGTGTAGTTAGCGCGCACTAGTTAGCACGCACCAGAAGATACGAATAGACGACTGGTCATCCAATTTTAGGTAGATTTGAAGTAGAGTCGAACTTTTAAAGGATGGCTCATGCGAAGTGATCAATTGGCGCCATTACCGGGGATTGAGAATTAGACTCTTAATTCAGTTTACAAACTCAGATTAGGATAAATATATTTTTTTGTTTTTATTTTTATTTTTCTTTATTTTTCGTTTACTTTTTGACCAAGTGACTTATCTTGCTTAACAAGTTACATGCATGCCATTAACCCGTTTAACCAATATTTCTCCATTAGAATTGAAGAAGAAATAACACAGTTAGAAAGGTCTTTGTGGAAGGAGAGACGAGAGAAAGAAAGAATGGACCAAAGGCAAGAGGGTCAAAGGGATGGAATTCATGCCCCTAGATATTCTCTAATGGACCATGAGAGACCAAAATATGAAGGAGCAAAAATGGGAATCCAATGGCCAGCTGTTGAAGCTAATCACTTCAAAATTAAGCCAGCCATAATTCATATACTTCAAGCTTTGGCTCAATTCTTTGGTTTGCCTAATAAAGATCCTAATGAACATCTGGGAAACTTCATAGAATTAGCTGATAATTTTAAGTATCCTGGAGCGTCTGATGATACTGTTAAGATTAGAATGTTTCCTTATACGTTACGGGACAAGGCTAAACTTTGGTATAAGCAACTTAAGAGTACTCCAATAACCACATGGGAGCAATTGGCAAATGCTTTCCTTGACAAATATTTCCCCTACTCAAAGACTAACAAGCTCGTTAAGGAGATCACCAACTTTGAATAATATGAAGGAGAGTCTTTGAGTGAAACTTGGGAGAGATTTAAGGAATTGCAATGAAAATGCCCGCACCATGGTTTGTCTGAGAAGTCTCTTCTTAAGACTTTTTATTTTAGCCTGTCGTCAACAACTATGGGAAACGTTGATTTAGCGTCCAATGGAAATTTCCTGAGAAAGGAAAGGGATGAAGCCCACTATATTCTGGAAGAGCTGGCAGCAACAAACAAAATAATCACAAATGAGAGAAAACAATAACCCATTAGAGAGTTAAGGGAGGTAACTGAGCAAAGTGAGAGAAGATGAATAATTAAACTTGATACTTTCTCATCTTTTCAAGCATAATTAGACTTGATGGCAAAGCAATTGCGCGATTTGACTCTAAACAAAGTTGATGCTATTGCTTTACAACAGCATTGCGAAGCTTGTGGCAACACTGGCCATGAGATTATTCAATGTGCGATGATGAACCAATCTACAGAGCAGGTCAACTTTGTGAGTGGTCAAGGACAAGGAGGAAATCAAATGGTAAATAATCCATATTCCTCTACTTATAATCCTGGTTGGAGAAACCACCCTAACTTCTCATGGAAAGGTAGAAACAGTTATGATAGTATGGCGATCATTCTTTATAAAGGATTGCCTGTCTCACAACAAGGACCACACCTGGTTTTCAACCACGTGGGTTCTTGGGAGAAAGGATGGTAGCACTTAAGAAACCATACGATGTGGTTGAGGATGTCCTGCTTAAGAGATATGGGGTGACGCACAAGGTGGCAACACCTCATCCCCAAACTAGTGGACAAGTTAAGCTATCAAATTGAAAGCTCAAGAAAATCTTGGAAAAAATGGTCAGAACAGCAAGGAAGGACTGGTCGAACATGCTCGATAATGCCTTATAGGCTTATCGCACAGCATTTAGGACACCTATAGGAATGTCATCATATAGGCTTGTTTATGGCAAAGTATGCCATTTTCCAATAAAGCTTTAGCATCGTGCTTTTTAGGCCATTAAAACCCTTAATTACGACTACAAAAAGGCCAGAAAACTCAGAATCTTCCAACTTAAGGAGTTGGATGAAATACGGGACTTGGCATTCAAAAGCTCAAGGCTTTACAAGGAAAGGACCAAAAGAAGACATGATGCCCTCATCATCAAGAAAGATTTTAAGAAGGGGCAGCATGTTCTTCTTTATAACTCGCGAATAAGACTCTTTCCGAGGAAGCTCAAATCTAAGTGGAGCGGCCCTTACCAAATTGTTAAAGTGTTCTCTTTTGGAGCACTTGATTTGAAAAATAGCGATGGGATAGTCTTTCGAGTCAATGGCCAACGATGCAAAATTTACATTAGAGGGGGCGATATTAATCGAGATGTAGAGGTGCAATCGATTAATATGCCATCCAGTGCTTGACCTCTTCAAACAAAGTAAGGCTCTTTTACCTACAGAGAATAAAGAACAGGATGTTTTCCGCTAAGTATATTTGTCTAGTCAGTGTCTTAGTTACTAGGAAGATCCCGATTGACATTTGTCTCATCATTCTCTGTCGAGCACAAGAGACCTTGAGAATTGAAAGACGAGAAGAAAATTTCTTGAGACACTCTAGAGGAACATCAAAGAGTGCCTTCAAGAGGAGCATGAAGAGATTTGTATTTTGTCCAAGGTTCGAAAAATTGGAACATGATAGGAAATGTAGCAAGAATAGCACTAACTCGCAAAATGAGCATACCGTGCTTCTACGTCGCAATCCTATGAGGCTTAAAGTCGAAAAGGTTGTACAAAGAGGTAGTTTGTCATGGTATGTCATTCGTGAGTTGTGTGAATTATGAATGTCTAAGTTGCACCTTTGACCCATGCAGATGAGGCGTATGGTTTTCAAGCTTTCCAGGAACGCAGCATATATAAAAGCCAAAAAAATTAGATTAGAAGTCTTTTTTCTTATGTTTATTATATTAGTTTTAGTGTTTATATCCTAGGTGTTAAGTTTTTGAGAAGTGTACATATGGCACAAGCCATATCTTATGAACCCGGAGGTTCTAACATATGCTAGAAAAATTGCTGCACGCCAGAATTGTGCGAAAGGAGGAAGCTGGTGCACGCCAACGGAGTTGGCGTACGTCAGGTTTGGGCAGAATCAACTATAAAGCTCTCGGGCAGTCGGGATTCTTCATAAATTTTCAAATTCCAAAAATTCCCGCCTTTCAAAACTTCCAAATTTCACAAGCCCAACACTCCCAAACCATTTACCCGTACTTCCTAAGGTCCGAAACGAAGTTTGCAATGGCGGAGGCTACAGGATTTAGCCGGATTCCATGCGGAGATAGAAGGAAGCGCCAAAGAAATCCTTCGCCTTCTTCACCAGATTCTCCATCACCAGACATCCACGGATGCTACAACGCTCCCTTCACAATCTTTCACGAGTGGGAGGGAGAGAGGTATCAAAAATTTTCTCACCCAGTGCCCTTAGTCATTTTATGATTGATTAGGAAGATATGCAGAAATTAGGGGTAGATAGACAA
Source organism: Hypericum perforatum (assembly GCA_012979155.1). NCBI lineage: Eukaryota > Viridiplantae > Streptophyta > Magnoliopsida > Malpighiales > Hypericaceae > Hypericum > Hypericum perforatum. The sequence goes on from SOPF01026843.1 coordinate 188,289, forward strand.
CTGAGGTTAGCCTTTAGGAAACTAGGATGGAGGTATTTCGTGAACAGAGAGATTATGGCTAGGCAAGAATTAGTGTTAGAGTTCTATTGCACATTGTAGGTTGCGACTAACAGACGATCATTTACTGCACGTGTATTCGATGCTGATTTTAGCATGGATGAGGTTGAGTTCAATGACCTTTTCAGCCTTAAGTCTGGACCAGGTACATTAGACTTCTCTCCCACAAGTCAGGCCTATCGGGTATGGCACAAGATCACAGGATTCGAGAGATATGAGTTGGGGAGGGTGCCTAATGCACTGATTAGAGAATCATATCTAGGCATCCTCCATCACTTTATGACTTTGACCATTAGTGGTCAATAGGAAGAGTCTAAAGTCTTCTGATCTCAGCTGTATGCCATAGATTGCCTATGCCATGATGTTCCCTTTAGCACCTTTGCTATGATCATCAACTGCTTTGCTAGATCCATTAGTAATAGGGAACCTAGGTATCTATACTTAGGTCATATTGTGTCTTGCATTGCACGTCACCATTTTTCGAGGTAGTTTGCAGATTTCCATGGAATGATTTTGGGGCCCGTGCCACTCGGCATCGAGAAGCTCCACATGAGCAAGCTAATCAAGAAGACGATGATCAATAGAGAGGAAGTCATCGAGTATAAGCCTTAGGAGGAGAGATAGGCAGTCCAATAATACTTGGGGCACCAGGTAGGGTGCTAGCACAGAGAGAGGAGTAGGAAAACCATAATAATCATCAAATTCAGAAAGTTTACTAAGTACATAACATGGTCCTAGTGTTTCTAAATCAACCAAACTACACTCTCGTACTAGAATGCCCTAAATTGCTTCTTTACCATGCTTAGAATGGTAAGATGTTCTCTCGACCCCAAAAACCAGCTAAGCATAGCAAAGAACCAACTATATGCATCACTTTAAGGACAATAAATCACTGAGTAAGAGTATTAGCAACTCGAACCAGGAACTTATCTAACTAACCTTTCCATTTAAACTATCTCCTCTCGGTTTCAAGTTTAAACTAACTTCTAACCTTGGTGATCAAGCAAGTTTAGCATGGTATTCGTTAGTTTGACATGTTCATCATGTTTTTAACCCTCTAAACTATGACTAAGTAGTGGCTTTAAGCCACCAAACTCAAAGATTAACTACTCACACATGCTTGCAAAGAACAATATACACATAAACATGAACATACTTAGCATTAATTAACTAAATGAAGAGTTTAAGTGAAGAAAGCTTTACAAGGGTGAAGCCAGCTTTCTTCCTCATGTTCTTCACTGAAAGATGGCCCAAGTTCGTGCTGCAACTCCTCTCTCACACTTTCCTCTTGTCTATTCTACACTAATGTTCATTATTAACATAAAACAAAAGTCAAAAGTAAAAACTAATATAAACTAACATAATATCCTAACAACTATCCACACCTACACCATGGCCCCCTCCAGTGTTTTCCACTCAAAGAGGTAAGTGGCAGCTCTGACTCTATCTGGTCTAGCATACACCAACTATGCCTGGCGTGCGCCAGATCCTCAGGTGCTTGCCAACTGTGCCTGGCGCGCGCTAGGTCTTAGGTGCTCGGTCATTCGCTTCTGGTTGTTCTTGCTCGTGGTCGTTTGCTTCTGGTGCATTTCTGGCATACGCCACCTTCTTTTAGCGTGCACCAGGTCTTCAGCGTTGCTCTTTTTTGCCTTCGCATCATTCTTCTCGTCCATGCATCCGCTCATCTAGCTTGGTCATCATCCATTTCCTCGACTTAGCTCCTAAAAACCATAAAACATAATGAAAAACAAAATACACAATTAAAAACATAAAATAAAGAAAATTAAGACAAAGATAACTAAAACTAAAATAAAACAACCTAAAAAAACTAAGAACGAACTAGAAAATGGACACAAGTAATTAGTGTTTTAAGCCCTCATTAGGCGCATGCTAGACTAGATAGATAGAAGAGAAATAAAGATGAGTGTTGGACAAATAAATGGCAAGACTTGACAAGGGTGGTTTAGAGCTTTCTAAAGGAAAGGGGGACAATGACTGACTTTTTTTTAGATATTTTTAGGTTAGATATTTTAGTAGATAAGTTAGATTAGATATTTAGTTTACTATTCCATTAGTTGCTTAGTATATATGATAGTTTTGCTTTGTAAACTAGAGAGAGAAGAACTTTAGACAAAAACACATAAGTAAAAGTTGGTTTTTGGTAGAAGAACGTGGACTTGAAGAGGGGGAGCTTGGAGTCTTGGTAAGTCTCCCTCCCTTTTACTCTTTGTCTTTAATTAATGCTTTGTGTTTAGATAAATATGTGTGAGTAGTTGTTTGAGTTTTGTGCCTTAATACCTTTTGATGTAGCCACTGATGAGAGTTGTGTATGTTCATGTATGTGTTCTTATCGATGTGCTTGATCTTATTGCTTAGACTTGCTTGATCACCAAGCCTTAGTAGCTAGTCAAAACTTGAGACCAAAAGGAAATAGAATTAATGGTTAGGTTGATTTGATGATTAGTACTCTTGCTAGGAGAGAAATCTCCTTGGTAACCTACTGATTGTTCTTGGAGTGGAGCTTATAGTTGGTATTTAATTTAGTTTAGTTGGTTGGTGGGGTCAAAAGAACATATCTAACCTTCTAAGCTTGGTTAAGTAACAATTTAGACTCATCTTGCATGAAAGTATGGTTGAGGTTGCCTTTGATTCACTCGAACCATATCACAAACACTCATACCCCTCTTTATCTTATGGTTATGTCACTGGTTTAAGGTACTTAGCTCATTTTTAGGTTTTTAGTTGTTGATAATCTGTTTTGTTTTATAAACTATCTATGTGCTTGTTCTTATGCTCTTGATACTTGATGTTTAAGACTTTAGATCACTTAAGTTCAACTACAAACTTCATAATTTGATCCTAGTATGTATGTAAACCTTAGAGTAGGCCTAACACCTCAATATATGTGGATCAACAATCCTACTTACTCTTATTGCAATTCACTACAACTCTGCTGTTAAACTGGCGTACGCCACCCTAGTTGGTACATGCCAGGTTTGTTAGTTTGTGAGCTTTTGGTCGTGCCAAGTAATTCTTGGCATGTGCCAGAGCTTAGGGTTGATCTAGGGGTGGCACACGCCACCCATTTCTGGCGTACGCCAGGAAGGACTTATAAACGACTGATCATCCATTATTAAGTAGAATTACGATAGCACTTTTACCTAGAGTTGCAGAGAAATGAAGCTCGTCAATTGGCGCAGTTGTTGGGGATTAAGAATTTAGACTCTCAATCTGGTTTACAAACTTGGATCAACATATATTAGTATATTTTTTATTTTTATTTTTAGTTATTTTTCATTTACTTACCAAGTAATTTGTCTTGCTTGACAAGTTACATGCATGCCATTAACCCGTTCAACCAATATTTCTCCATTGGAGATTGAAGAAGAAATAATACAATTAGAAAGGTCATTGCGTAGAGAGAGACAAGAAAAAGAAAGAATGGACCAAAGGCAAGAGGGTTAAGGGGCTAGAGTACATGCCCCTAGACATTCTCTAATGGATCATGGGAGACCGATATATGAAGGAGCAAAAACTGAAACAGCCACCTATTGAAGCTAATCACTTTGAAATTAAGCTGGCAGTGATTCATATGCTTCAAGCTTCGGGTCAGTTCTATGGTTTACCTAATGAAGATCCCAATGAATATCTGGGGAACTTTATGGAATTAGCTGATAATTTTAAGTATCCTGGAGCGTCTGATGATGCTGTAAAGATTAGAATGTTTCCTTATATGTTAAGGGATAAGGCTAAGCTATGGTATAAGCAACTTAAGGGTACTCCAATAATCACGTGGGAGAAATTGGCGAATGCTTTCCTTGACAAATATTTCTCCTACTCAAAGACTAACAAGCTCATTAAGGAGATCACAAACTTTGAACAATATGAAGGAGAGTCTTTGAGTGAAACTTGGGAGAGATTTAAGGAATTGCAATAAAAATGCCCGCACCATGGTTTGTCTGAGGAGTCTCTTCTTAAGACTATTTATTTTAGCCTGTTGCCTATAACTATGGGAAACATTGATTCAGCGTCTAATGGAAATTTCCTGAGAAAGGGAAGGGTTGAAGCCCACCATATTCTGGAAGAGCTAGCAGCGACCAATATGATAATCACAAATGAGAGAAAAGGACAACTCATTAGAGAGTTAAGGGAGGTAACTGAGCGAAGTGAGAGAAAAGGAATGATAGACTTAGATGCTTCCTCATCTTTTCAAGTGTAACTTGACTTGATGGCAAAGTAGTTGCGTGATTTGACCCTAAACAAAGTTAATGCTGTTGTTTTACAACAGCATTACGAAGCCTGTGGCAACTCTGGCCACGAAATTAGTCAATGTGCGATGATTAACCAACCTTTAGAACAAGTCAACTTTGTTAGTGGTCAAGGACAAGGAGGAAACTGAATAGGTAACAACCCTTATTCCTCAACTTACAATTCTGGTTGGAGAAACCATCCTAACTTCTCATGGAAAGATAGGAACAATGAAGACAATATGGCAATCGTTCCTGATAAAGGAATGCCACTACGTGTCTCGCAAAAAGGACCACCACCTGGTTTTTAACCACGTGGGTTTTTAGGAGAAAGAATGATAGTACTTGAGGAAAGATTTGACAAGGTTGAGAAGTTCATCCAACAAACGGGAGACTCATCCAACAACTAAAGTCAAATCTTAAAGGCATTAGCGGCCCAGGAAGCAAGGCAGAACAACTTCTAACAGTTTCTTAAAGGGCAAGCTACTGCCATGCGTAACATGGAAGTACAACTTGGGGAAATTGCAAAGACTAATGTACATAGAGCATCTGGCTCTCTCCCAAGTTCTACTGAAGTAAATCCTCGAGGCCAAGTTAATGCAATCACCTTAAGAAGTGGCAAAGAATTAGCTTCTCAAAAGGTCAAAGAGAAGTCCAAGGAGAGTGTTGTGGAAAGTCTAAACAAGGATATGGAGGAAGAAGTTCTGAAGGAAAAGGTCCCGCAAGAAGAAGTTTACTTACCACCACCACCAATGGTCCCCATTCTGCCTTATCCTCAGAGGGTTAAGCGAAAGTCAGGAATGGATGAAAAATTTCTCTGTTTCATAGAGAAAATAAAGAACGTTCAGATTAGTGTCTCTTTCTAGAGATGTTAGATCAAGTACCACACTATGCCAAGTTTTTAAAGGAACTCATGACTAAGAAGAGGAAATGGGAAGATAGAGAGACGATTACCCTTATGGTTAGTTGTAGCTCTCTAATCTTAAAGAATCTTCCGATGAAGCTAAAAGATCTAGGGAGTTTTACAATTCCATGTTTCATTGGTGAAACCAAGTTTCCTAAATGTCTTTGTAATTTAGGCGCAAGTATCAACTTGATGCCTTTATCTACATTTCAAAAACTAGATTTGTGTGAAGTTAAACCAACTTCTATGCTTCTCTAGTTAGCAGACAAAACAATAAAGAAACCATTCGGTGTGGTTGAGGACGTCCTGGTTAAGATTGACAAGTTCATCTTTCCAGTTGACTTTGTGGTTCTGGAATTCTATGAGGACAAGAACTGTCCACTGATTTACGGTAGACCATTCCTTAACACTGCACATACATTGGTGGATGTACATAATGGTAACTTGGTACTAAGAATTGGGGACAAGAAGGTTGAGTTTAACATGACAAGTGTTATGAGTCATCCTCTTTATGATCCTCTTTATGAAGGGATGTGCATGAAAATTGATGTTGTAGATGAGTGTATCCTCGAGTTCTGCAAGAAGAACATCTCTAGAATTGAGGATAAAGAACTAGAGAAAGAAGAGGAGGATATTATGGAAGAAGTTTAGGAGGAATTTGACAAGTAAGGTCTACTTAACAAGCTCAAAATTCACTTGAAATATCGTACTCCACCCTCCATTGTAAAAGCTCCTTCATTCGAATTGAAAGAGCTACTCTCGCATCTGAGATATGCTTTCTTAATAGTTTGAGGGAGATTACCGATTATTATATTAAATAAGCTCACTAAGGAAGAAGAAGAGAAAGTGCTCATAGTTGTGAACAAACAGATTAAAGCCATTGCTTGGCAAATATCCGATATCAAGGGTATAAGCCCAGAAATTGTGATGCACCATATTCACATGGAGGATGGAGCGAGGCCAAGAGTAGACCAACAAAGGAGACTTAATCCTAATATGAAGGAGGTTGTTAAGAAGGAAGTAATTAAATTCCTTGAAGCTGGAATCATTTATCCAATTTCGGATAACGAATGTGTAAGCCCTATACATTGCATTCCCAAGAAAGGGGGAATGACAGTTGTAATCAACGAGCAAGGGGAGCTCATTCCAACAAGAACTGTGACCAACTAGAGAGTGTGCATTGATTATCCAAAATTGAATGACGCCACACACAAAGATCATTTCCCACTTCCATTTATTGATCAAATACTGGAGAGGATAGTGGGGTATTCTTATTATTGCTTTTTGGACGGTTACTCTGGTTACAACCAAATTGCAATATACCCCAAAGATCAAGAGAAGACATCTTTCACATGTCCCTTTGGTATTTTTGCATATCGCAGAATGCCTTTTGAATTAAGTTGTGCCCATTCAACATTTCAATGTTGCATGGAGTCTATCTTTTGGGAGATGAACAAGAAGATTATGGAAATCTTCATGGATGACTTCTCTGTTTTTGGAGAATCATTTGATAATTGTCTTGACAACTTAGACAAAGTATTGAAGAGATGTGAGAAAAAGAACCTTGTGCTCAATTGGGAAAAATGTCATTTTATAGTAGACAAAGGAATAGTCCTAGGGCACAAGATTTCTAGAGCTGGTATGGAAATAGATTGACGTAGCTAGGTTAACTACGAATTTGGTTTACAACAATTCAGATAGAATCTTGCTTACGATTTTGGACACAAATGATAAAACCTTAGCTAACACACTCACGTGATGCAAGGTAATGGAGTTTGTTTAAGTTGAATGGCCAGCTAGGGCTTACCAAACTCATACACACTCGAAAATCTCAATTTCCAAATCAAGTCAGATTGCAATCTGTTGGGAAAATATTCAATGCTTGTCTTTATTCCATATTCGGACAGCTTATAAAGGAGGCAGATTTTTAGGAGAGATTAAAGGAGCAATAATTCAGCTACCCATCTTTCCATCCAGCCGCTTTAACCTCCTTTAATTGGCATTATATCATTGCCTTATTAGCTTCCCTACCTATTACATTGTTTCTGAGTTTATTACAAGCATTCGGATAGTCCACACTTCAAAGGGAACAAATGACACGAAATAAATGAAGCCATGCACCCCCATGCACGTGATCAACTCTTGCCACCTTCATTCTGATCCATGCGGACTCATGCACATGTGCATTGGGTTGGATGCCCTACATCATCCTCCCCTCCTTGAGATTATGCTTGTCCCAAGTAGCCAACTTCGAGGGCAAGGGGAAGGCTTCAATGTACGGAGTGAGGTCAGCTATGTTGAAGGTTTTTGACACCCCCAACTCTTCCGGTAAGTCAACAACATATGCATTGTCGCTGATCCTTCTCAAAATCTTGTATGGACCATATTTGCGTAGTGCTAACTTTCCTCCCATGTTGGCAGGCATTCTTTTCTTTCGGAAATAGACCATCACTTGCTCTCTGAGCATAAACACTTGCACCTTTCTGTGAGCATCAACTCGTTCTTTCTCTTTGGCATAAGTGGATGCAAGTCTTGCCTTCACATCTTCAATTACACCCTACGCATGTTCAGCAAACATAAGTGCGGATGAGTTGGCCTTGGGAGGGCGCACTATGGTTGACAAATCCACCAAATGGTTCGACACTTTGGTGTAGACAAGGGAGAATGGTGAGTGACCAGTAGAGCAATGCGCGGTCTCATTGTAAGCAAATTCAGCAATGGGAAGTGCAAGGTCCCACTGTCTTTGCTTCTCGTGACACAAACTCCTCAACATGCTACCAAGTGTTCTATTAGTTGCCTCAGTCTGCCCATCAGTTTGAGGATGTGCGGTGGAGCTATACTTCAATGTTGCATCAAATAGCGCCCACAAAATCTTCCAGAAGCTTGCTAAAAACTTGACGTCACGGTCAGAAGTAATGCTTCTTGGAATGCTGTGCAACTTAACCACCTCTCGGAAAAATAATCTTGCCACTCCATGCGCATCAGATGTCTTCTTACATGGTATGAAATGCGCCATCTTCGAGAGCTTGTCAACTACAACAAAAATAGAGTCCACACCACGAAGGGTGCGAGGTAAGCCTAGGACAAAGTCCATGCTAACATCCTCCCAAATAGCTTCAGGTATAGGCAGTGGCATGTACAAGCTCGCGTTGCTCGTGCCTCCCTTGGTTTCTTGGCAGATTCGGCACCTCTTAACAATGCATGCTACCTCCTTTCCCATCCTAGGTCAATAAAACCTCTCGGCCATGGCTGCTAGCATCTTGTCCCTGCCTAGATGCACTGCCAAACCCACACCATGCAACTCCCAAATTAGTTGCTCACGTAAGGAGGTCTTTGGTATGCAAAGCTGGTTGCCCCTCATCAAAAACCCATCATGCACGTGGAACTCTCCTTGTCCTGATCCACCCTTGCACTTCGACCACAATTCTGCGAACTCTTCATCATCTTCATAAGAATCACACAAGTAATTAAAAGAGGTTACCTTACTTCTCCATTCTGTAAGGAGTGCAACTCTCCTACTAAGGGCATCTGCAACAATATTCTGTGCTCCACTTTTGTGCGTGATTTTGAAAGGAAATTTTTGGAGGTAGGTCGACCAACGTACATGCATGTGGCTTGCGAATTTGGTCTGGTCATTGAGGAATTTGAGTGCATGATGATCTGAGTAAAGTGTGAACTCCTTGCCAATAAGATAGTGCTCCCACGTCTTCAATACACGAAAGATGGCATAGAATTCCTTTTCATATGTCGACCAAGACTGCCGGTGCTCACTAAGATTTTCACTGAAGAAAGCCACTAGTCTCTTCTCTTGTGACAACACAGCACCTATACTAAATCCGGAGGCATCCACATCTACCTCGAACAGCTTGTGAAAATCTGGTAGGGCCAAGACGGGTGCGGAGCTAAGACGAGCCTTTAGCTCATTAAATGCCTTGTCAACCTCCTCACTCCAAGCAAAGGAACCCCTTTCTTCAACATCGAAGTTAAAGGAGCTGCTATTATGCTGAATCCTCTTATGAATCTTCTATAAAATGCGGCCATGCCTAGGAAGCTCCTTACTTGACTCCCACTTTTAGGCGTTGGCCATTGGTTTATAGCATCAACCTTGGCCTGATCAACCTTGATTCCTTGCGCACTAACAATAAATCCCAAAAACAGAAGCTCTTCTTGCCAAAAGATACATTTTTTCAAGTTGACAAATAGCTTGTTGGCTCGCAAAGCACTAAACACCTCCTTCAAGTGCTTCTCATGTTCTGATTTAGAATAGCTAAAGACAAGGATGTCATCAAAATAGATGACAACAAACTTATCAAGGAACGGCTTGAGTACCTGATGCATGACTCGCATAAATGTACTTGGCGCGTTGGTCAGCCCAAATGGTATGACGAGCCAATCATATAGGCCATCTCTTGTCTTAAAAGCCGTCTTCCATTTGTCTCCTGGTCGGATGCAAATCTGATGATAGCCACTTCTGAGGTCAATCTTAGAGAAGATGGTGGCTCCACTGAGGGTGTCGAGCATGTCGTTCAGCCTTGGAATGGGAAAATGATAACCAATTGTTATCTTGTTAATTACTCGACTATCCACGCACATCCTCCAAGTTCCATCTTTCTTGGGGACCAAGAGCGCTGGCACTCCACATGGACTCAAACTCTCTTGGATGTAGCCCTTCTCTAGCAATTTTTGCACTTGGTCACACAAGATTTGATTCTCCTTAGGGCTGAGCTTGTAGTAAGGCAGATTTGGTAGCATTGAGCGTGGGATCAAGTTGATGTGATGTTGCATGTTTTGAAGGGGAGGTAGCCCCTTAGGCAAGTCATCAGCCACCACGTCAGAAAATTCTTTCATCAACTTCTTAACCGGATCAGGGAAACCAGCTTCACTTCTCCCCTCCTTTGAATCTATCTCCCTTGCCACCAACACATGACACCAGCCCAGCTCCTTAATTTAATCTTCCAAATCTCGGGAAGTCATGATCATCGACACAAACTGCATGCTACTGTTCCATTGGCTTTTTGCATGCTTTGGTTTACTTGGCAACAGCGTGAACCGTTCTCCACCCTTTCTCAACTCATAGGTATTCTCCTCTCCTTTGTGAACCACCTTATTATCAAATTCCCATGGTCTGCCTAGCAATATATTGCATGCATCCATCTCCAACACATCACACTCCACCCGATCAAAATACTTCCCGATAGTAATAGGGATGGTGCAACATGAATTAACTTTTATCCCTCCTCCAGCTCGTACCCAACTAATAGAGTAGGGTAAAGGGTGAGGTGTGGTCTTGAGTCCAAGCTTTTCCACTGTCTTCAGGCTCACAAAATTTTCTTAGCTTCCTCCATCAATAAAGACTTTGCATACTTCCTTTCCAACATGGCATCGCGTGCGAAACAAGTTATTTCAATGCGATTTGTCCTTCTTGGTTGCGATCAGAGCAAGCTTGCGCATGACTCCACAGTACTCTTCATCCTCTTCCTCGAAAGTCTCTTGCTCTTCTTTACCACTCTCCTCCACAGGGGCACACAAATATGCTTTGGACATTTCTTTATCCTCGTCCTCTCTTGCACACACATTGGAGAACTTCCTTTTTAGACAGTCACTAGACTTGTGGCCTAACTCGTTACATTTGAAGCAACGAATGTTGGAGGTCACTATAGGAGTCTTGCCTCTATTTGGAGCACCTTCTTGCGCAGGCTTCTTTGGAGGTGCTCTCGGTTTAGGAGTTTGGGATGCACTCTTCTCATTTCCTCTTCTAAAAGTGGACGTCTAGCCAGGGTTTGCAAATCGGGTAGCGGTTGCTTTCTTCTTCTTCAAGGCAATACCAACCTTTCTAGCCTTGGCGCGTACGTCATTGAAGAATAGAAATGTATCAAACTCCAAATGACTTTTGATCTCAAAATTCAACCCTTCAACATTGCGAGCAATCATTTGGTCCTCATTTTCTTCTACATCATTTCTAGATGCAAGCTTCACAAACTCAGATGTGTACTCATCAACAGACTTGTTACCTTGCGTGCAAGAGAGGAATTATGCATACAAAGTCTGATAGTAGTTAACTGGAAGAAATCTCTTGCGGAGGGCTTGCTCCATGGTTGGCCAATCTCGAATAGGCCTATCTCCTTTCCTTCTCTGCGATTCTTGTTCTTTTCTCCACTAGACCGCGGCTCCTAACTCGAGCTTGAATGCAACATAACTGACCTTTTGCTCCTCCATAAGGTCCATACAATCGAAATACTTTTCAACAAAATCCAACCAGTTCAAGAAGCCCTCTACATCGGCATCTCCAAAGAACTTCTTGATGTTCATCTTAAACAGCCTGTCCACCCTTCTAACGTACTCTCCTCTATGATCTTCTCCTCTCAAGATCTCCCTCCTGAGACCACGTCCTCCATCACCACGTCCTCTGCCCCTTAGACCACGTCCTCCTTTTCCAACTCCCCTCACATCAAGCATATCATCAGTATCTTCCAATTCATCATCCTCCATGACTGGAGGGTTATCACGCCTTGACGCTTGTGGTGGTTGCACTGCGAGATTGTCCAGCTTTGTAAGAATGGTTTAGATGGTAGTCTCAATGTTGGTGAAGTGTTGGTTCATGTCAAGTCATTGTGTGTTGTCTTGGTCGGTCATAGTGCTCAGTTTGTGGGTGGTGCTAGGTGGTTAGACAGGACACGGATCAGGCGATCACAATATCTTGTGGACGGCTCATGGATGGGCTCACTCGTTCCTCACTAGGTGATAATGAATATTCTCTCAACTCTCACGATCAATTTAGGAATTGATCTGATCTCACACTCACTCTGATACCACTTGACGTAGCTAGGTTAACTACGAATTTGGTTTACAACAATTCAGACAGAATCTTGCTTAGGATTTTGGACACAAATGATAAAACCTTAGCTAGCACACTCATATGATGCAAGGTAAGAGAGTTTGTTTAAGTTGAACGGCCAGCTAGGGCTTACCAAACTCATACACACTCGAAAATCTCAATTTCCAAATCAAGTCAAATTGCAATCTGTTGGGAAAATATTCAATGCTTGTCTTTATTCCATATTCGGACAGCTTATAAAGGAGGCGGATTTTTAGGAGAGGTTAAAGGAGCAATTGTTCAGCTACCCATCTTTCCATCCAGCTGCTTTAACCTCCTTTAATTGGCATTATATCATTGACTTATTAGCTTCCCTACCTATTACATTGTTTCTGAGTTTATTACAAGCATTTGGATATTCCCACACTTCAAAAGGAACAAATGACACGAAATAAATGAAGCCATGCACCCCCATACACGTGATCAACTCTTACCACCTTCATTCTGATCCATGCAGACTCATGCACACGTGCAATAGGTTGGATGCCCTACGTCATAGATAGAGATAAAACTGAAGCGATAGAGAAAATGGATGCACCAACCACTATTAAAGGAGTTAGAGCATTTCTGGGTCATGGTGGATTTTATAGAAGATTCATCAAGAACTTCTCTCTAATCGCAAAGCCCCTAACAAATTTACTGGTTAAGGATGTATCCTTTAACTTCGATGAGCACTGCCTTAAGGCATTTGATGCTCTAAAGAAAGCTCTTGTCACAGCTCCAATGATTTCATCATCAGACAGGAAACTTCCTTTTGAAATGATGTGTGATGCGAGTGATCTAGCTTTGGGTTGTGTGCTTGGACAGAAGAAAGAAGGAAAGCTCCATGTCATCTTCTATACTAGTAGAGTTTTGGCAGGAGCTCAACTCAATTATACAACCACAGAGAAAGAGATGCTTGCGGTCGTTTATGCATGTGAAAAATTCAGACCGTACTTGCTTGGTTCAAAAGTTATAATCTATACTGACCATGCATCTTTGAGATATCTTTTCTCAAAGCAAGATGTGAAACCTTGCTTGATGTACTGGATTTTGTTACTACAAGAATTTGACTTATCCATTAAGGACAAGAAAGGAGCGGAAAACATTGTCGCTGATCATCTATCTAGACTACAGAAAAGTGGTGATATGGAGATTGAAGGGAATATATAAGAAGAGTTTCTGGATAAAACTCTTATGATAATGAGTAGAGTAAAAGCTCCCTGGTATGCAAATTATGCCAACTTTTTAGTTGGAGGTATTATTCTAACAGATCTGAGTTACCCCCAGAGGATGTTCGGATGCATGTTTGGGACGATCCTTACCTTTTCAAGAGGTGTAGTGATGGGGTTCTTTGACGTTGCATTGCTGGTTAAGAAGTAGCAAATATTTTAGAGCAATGACATAACACTCCCTACTCAGGTCATTATGGAGCTTTAAGAATTGCATCTCGAGTCTTTGAATGCAGTTTCTATTGGCCTTTCATCTTCAAAGATGCACATAGTTATGTTGAGCAGTGTTACCACTGCCAAAGAATGGGAAATATCTCAAAAAGGAATGAGATGCCGTTATCTAGAATTTTAGAGATTGAGCTCTTTGACGTTTGGGGATTGGACTTCACGGGTCCTTTCCCAATACCATATGGCAATAAGTATATCTTGGTAGGAGTAGACTACTACATTTCAAAGTGGGTAGAAGCTTTGGCGTCACCAACAAATATTGTAGAGTAGTTATCCAATTTTTGAAGAAGCTCTTTTCAAAATTTGGGGTGCCACGGGCAATAATTTACGATGGTGGGTTACATTTCTACAACAAACAATTTGAAGTCCTGCTTAAGAGATATGGGGTAATGCACAAGGTGGCAATAGCTTATCATCCCCAAACTAGCGGACAAGTTGAGTTATCAAATCGAGAGCTCAAGAAAATCTTGGAAAAAATGGTCGGAATAGCAAGGAAGGATTGGTTGAACAAGCTCGATGATGCCTTATGGGCTTATTGCACGGCATTTAGAACACCTATAGGAATGTCGCCGTATAGACTTGTTTATGGCAAATCATGCCATCTTCCAGTAGAACTTGAGCATCGTGCATTTTGAGCCATTAAAACCCTTAATTACGATTACAAAAATGTCAGAGAATGCAGAATCCTCCAACTTGAAGAGTTGGATGAAATGTGGGACTTGGCATTCGAAAGCTCAAGGCTTTATAAGGAAAGGACCAAAAGAAGACATGATGCCCTTATCATCAAGAAAGATTTTAAGGAGGGGCAGCATGTTCTTCTCTATAACTCACGAATAAGACTCTTCCCGGGGAAGCTCAAATCCAAGTGGAGCGGTCCTTACCAAATTGTTAAAGTATTCCATTTCGGAGAACTTGATTTGAAAAATAGCAACGAGATAATCTTTCAAATCAACGGCTAATGATGCAAAATTTATATTGGAGGGGGCGATATTAATCGAGACACGGAGGTGTACTCGATTAATATGCCATCTAGTGCTTGACCATTTGAAACAAAGTAAGGTTCTTTTACCTGTAGAGAATAAAGAACAGGATGTTTTGCTCTAAGTATATTCTTCTAGTTAGTGTCTTAGTTTCTAGGAAGATCCCGATTGACATTTGTCTCATCATTCTCTGTCGAGCACAAGAGACCTTGAGAATTGAGAGGCGAGAAGAAAATTTCTTGAGACATTCTAGAGGAACATCGAAGAGTGCCTTCAAGAAGAGGATGAAGAGATTTGAATTTTGTCCAAGGTGCAGAAAATTAGAACATGATGGAAAATGTAGCAAGAATAGCACTAACTCGCAAAATGAGCGTACCATGCTACTACATCACGATCCTATTAGGCTTAAAGCCAAAAAGGTTGCACGAAGAGGTAGTTCGTCATGGTATGCCATTCGTGAGTTGTGTGAATTACGAACGTCCAAGTTGCACCTTTGACCCATGCAGATGGGGCATCTGGTTTTAAGCTTTCTAGGAATGCACCGTACATAAAAGCCAAAACAATTAGATTAGAAGTCTTTTTCTTATGTTTATTATATTAGTTTTAGTGTTTATATCCTAGATGTTATGTTTTTGAGGAGTGTACATATGGCGCATGCCATATCTTGTGAACATGAAGGTTCTAGCGCACAAAAGAAATACTGGCGCACGCCAGAGTTGTGCAAAAGAAGGAAGCTGGTGCATGCCAACGGACTTGGTGTATGCCAGGTTTGGACAGAATCGACTATAAAGCTCTCGGGCAGCCGAGTTTCTTCATAAACTTTCAAATTCCAAAAATTCCCGCCTTCCAAAACTTCCAAATTTCACGAGCCCAACACTCCCAAGCCATTTACCCATGCTTTCCAAGGTCCAAAACAAAGTTTGCAATGGTGGATGCTACAGTATCTAGCCGAATTCCATACGGAGACAGGAGGAAGCGCCAAAGAAACCATTCACCTTCTTCACCAGTGCCTTTAGTCACTTTACGATTGATTAGAAAGATATGTAGAAACTAGGGATAGATAGACAACTGAGGTCAACTTTTAGGAAACTAGGATGGAGGTATTTTGAGAACAGAGAGATTATTGCTAGGCACATTGCAGGTTGCGGTTAACAAACAATCATTTACTGCACGTGTATTTGACACTAATTTTAGCATGGATGAGGATGAGTTCAATGACCTTTTTAGCCTTAAGGCTAGACCAAGTACATTAGACTTCTCTCTACTATTCAGGCCCATCAAACATGGCACGAGATCACATGATTCGAGAGATACGAGTTGGGGAGGGTGCCTAATACGCTAATTAGAGAACCATATCTAGGCATCCTCCATCACTTTATAACTCTGACCATTAGTGGTCAATGGAAAGAGTCTTAAGTCTTCCGATCTTAGCTGTATGCCATAGATTGCCTATGCCATGATGTTCCCTTTAGCACATTTACTATGATCATCGACTGCTTTGCTAGATCTATTAGCGATAGGGAACCTAGGTATCTATACTTAGGTCATATTGTTTCTCGTATTACACGTCACCATTTTTTGAGGCAACTTGCAGATTTCCGTGGAATGATTTTGGAGCCCGTGCCGCTCGACATCGAGAAGCTCCATATGAGCAAGCTGATCAAGAAGACGATGGTCGATGGAGAGGAAGTCATCGAGTACAAGCCTTGGGAGGAAAGACAGGCAGTTCAGTTATGCCTTGGGACACCAGGTAGGATGCCAGCACACAGAGAGGAGCAGGCAGGCCTGAGCTATCAGTACTAGGCCCAGCATGATGATACAGGGCCAAGTTATCAGGCACCTGACTCGCATTCAGATATTCATATTTTACGTGACCAGTTGGCTACAATGTAGGTGCAGCTATATGGTCACGGAGAGTAGCTTCATAGATATGGCATGCAACTGCAAGACTACGCAGTTAGCAATGCAACCAAATGGGACCGCTAATATGACTATAATGCTTGCATAGAGGCCGAGCTTAGAGCTCAAAGAGAGGAGTAGAGGGCATTCTACACCGATCAGAGAGCTTACATGGCATTCTAGAGGGAGCATTACGAGCAGCAGCGAGTGCATGCTGAGTGGATGCACACCTGGGCGGAGAACTTCGACAGCGGTTTTATGTTCCCACCACCACCTCCTCCAACTTCTGATGATTGATAGGGAGCACTAATTTCCCTAACTTTGTTTTTACTTTATTTGTTTTCTTATTTGTTTTTTTTATTTTCTTGTATTTTGACTCTGTTTTTTAGTTTTATGTGTTTGTAACTCATTTAATGATTGTGTTATGCTACTAGATGGTGATCCTATTAGGCTTAAAGCCGAAAAGGTCACAAGAAGGTAGTCTACATAACAAGTCATTAGTGAGTTATTCTGTTGCATGTTTATTTGTGTATATTTGTTTTGAGATTGGTTTTTCATATCTTTGGTGACTTGGTATGGAAGTGTTCCCATTTTGAGCTCTTCAGGGTTCAATCTCCTTGATGCTTCTTAACGTACTAAGTCATCAAGATAAAACTATCTCACCTTTTTTTCTTTTTAGATTAGGTGCTTATTAGTATCTTAAACACCTTGAGGATAATGTGTCATTCAAGTATGGGGGAGGGTTCCTTTTTAGAATCTTCCTTTTAGCTTGTTTAATATGTCTGCATGTTAGGTTATTTTGTTTAGGTTTAGACTTGGCATGAATTTTTCAAAAAATTTGATCCCCCTTAAAAAAATTTCAACTTGTGTTAGAATTTTATCATTTTCTTAGTTAGGAATTTAGTTCGAGCATAAAGCCTAGGAATTGGGTAGAAATTCTGCACTATGTTGTTTAGATTAGTGATTTCACTATGTAGACTAGACTAGAGGGTTAACGAGTGTATCTTGTGAGTATTTGAGCCAAAGGAAGAGACATCCGTCTCTATATTTTTCTTGAGGTGCATACTTAGTCAGTTGATCGAGGTATCCTGCTAGTACTTATCGTAGTTTAGGTTGCGTAGAAGTTAGTGAGAAGACGGGGGCATTTTTTGACATTGAGCCTAGAGCTTTAGAGATAAAATCCCTATTATATCCGTTGTTTAAACCATTTGATCCTAGCCTTTTCTTGATTGTAGATTAGAAAGCCGACTACAAACCGTATATCATCCATCTTTTTTACCTTTGATCATCCGATTTGAGGACTTATAAGTTGGTATGTGCATTGGTTTTAGTCGGTAACTTGGGTTTAATTTGGTTTATATTTGTTGGGATGTGGTAGTATGGCCATGTTAGAAGCCGAGTTTTTGCCTAGAACGTGCTAAATTTGTAAAGTTTATGAATGTTTTGTCTATAAAAAAAAGAAAGATAAAAAGAAATGAAAAAAGAATGTGTATTTGAATAAGGCATGTGGTCTAGGCAATACTTGTGCTTCGCGGTCTTAGGAAATTGGGATATTTGGGGAGTGTGCTTATTTATGTTACATATGTGAGGATGTTTAGATTAGACGAGTAATTAGTTACATTTGTGACATGTTCTCAGATTGGGTGGTTTAGCCACTATCCACATATTATACCTCACCTTCATTTTAAGCCCCATTACAATCTGATTAAAAGAACCCCCAATCTTTAGCAACCATTATAACTTTTAGATAACGCTGAGTAGGACGTAGGATGCTTTGAGTACATTGACATGTATGCGAGTGATAGGAAGTTGACCATACAGATTATATGAGTGAAAAACTTATCTATCCTCATGAGGTCAACCTTCTAGTGTCTTTTATGTAGAGTTAACACTTGTTCAAACAATTGAGTGCATAGGTGCCTACTAGTTTGTTGTACTTTGTGTTATGGATAGAAGAACTTACTTAGATTATGATTTGATTGTGATGCGAGTTGATGTTTTTGAGGGAAGTTAAGTGTTGATCTATTCATGCTATGTCTTTACCTTGTTTTATGTTTATTTATTTTTATTTGATTTTGGTTTAGGTTGTCTGCATTTTGAGTTTTTGCTTGGGGACAAGCAAAGATTCAAGTGTGGGGATGTGATGAGTGTCAAAAACACTCATTATTCGTGTCCTTTTAGTTGATCGTTCTTAGTGTTTTAGGTTGATTTAGTTATGTTTTAGTTGTCTTAGTGTTAGTTTTTGTTCATTGTGTGTTTACATTAAGTTTATCATTTTTCATTAAGTTTGCTTGTTTTTTGGAGCATATTTAAGGAGATGTGGAGGACGTTCGAGCGGACATGTGAATGTATGGATAAGAAGGAAGTCGCGATGCCAAGGAGTGCTTATCACGAGAAGTTGGTGCACGCCATGCCTCTATGGTGCACGCCAAGTATCCATTACTCAGATGACCATTCACTCAGATGACTAGATGCACTCAAAGAGGGAAAATGCGAAGACCTGCCGCACACCACTTGAAGCTGGCGCATGCCAGACTAGATGGACAAAAGAAAAATAAAGATGAGTGTTGGACAAACAAATGGCAAGACTTGACAAGGGCGGTTTAAAGCTTTCTTTTAGTAGTTGACAAAGGGGGACAATGGATGACTCTTTTTAGATATTTTTAGGTTAGATATTTTAGTAGATAAGTTAGATTAGATATTTAGTTTACTATTCCATTAGTTGCTTAGAATATATGATAGTTTTGCTTTATAAACTAGAGAAAGAAGAACTTTGGACAAAAACACTTAAGTAAAAGTTGGTTTTTGGTAGAAGAACGTAGACTTGAAGAGTGTGAGCTTGGAGTCTTGATAAGTCTCCCTCTCTTTTACTCTTTGTCTTTAATTAATGTTTTGTATTTATATAAATATGTGTGAGTAGTTGTTTGAGTTTTGTGCCTTAATGCCTTTGATGTGCCACTGATGAGAGTTGTGTATGTTCATGTATGTGTTCTTATCGATGTGCTTGATCTTATTGCTTAGAATTGCTTGATCACTAAGCCTTAGTAGCTAGTCAAAACTTGAGACCGAAAGGAGATAGAATTGATGGATAGGTTGATTTGATGATTACTACTCTTACTAGGAGAGAAATCTCCTTGGTAACCTACTGATTGTTCTTGGAGTGGAGCTTATAGTTGCTATTTAATTTAGTTTAGTTGGTTGGCGGGGTCGAAAGAACATATCTAACCTTCTAAGCTTGGTTAAGTAGCAATTTAGACTCATCTTGCATGAAAGTGTGGTTGAGGTTGCCTTTGATTCACTCGAACCATATCACATACACTCAAAACCCTCTTTATCTTATGGTTATGTTGCTGGTTTAAGGTACTTAGTTTGTTTGTAGCTTTTTAGTTGTTGATAATCTGTTTTGTTTTATAAACTATCTATGTTCTTGTTCTTATGCTCTTGATGCTTGATGTTTAAGACTTTAGATCACTTAAGTTCAACTACAAACTTCATAATCTGATCCTAGTAAGTATGTAAACCTTAGAGTAGGCCTAACACCTCAATCTCTATGGATCGACAATCCTATTTACTCTTATTGCAATTCACTGCAACTCTACTGTTAAACTGGTGCATGCCACCCTAGTTGATGCATGCCAGGTTTGTTAAATCGTGAGCTTTTGGTTACGCCAGGTAATTCTTGGTGTGTGCTAGAGCTTAGGGCTGGTCTAGGGGTGGCGCACGCCACCCATTTCTGGCGTATGCCAGGAAGGACTTATAAACGACCGATCGTCAATTATTAAGCAGAATTACGATAGCACTTTTACCTAGAGTTACAGAGAAATGAAGCTCGTCAACGCTAACGGATATAGCATACACCATGTCAAGTGAATCAGCATAAGTTGGCGCACACTAGTGAGAATGGCATATGCCAGGTTTGAAAAATCAAAGAAGCTGGCGCATGCCAATAGTCCTGGCATATGCGAGTTTCGGGCAGATTCGAATTTAAAACCCTCGAGCGTGCACCATTCTTTATAAAATTTCAAAACCCAAACTCTCCTGTCGCCAAAAACTTCGAAACCAACTGAGCCCAATCCTTCCCAACCATTTCCCCACAATACCCAACACCTGAAACACATTCCTCAATGGTAAATGATGTAGGATCTAGCTATGTTTGCCACAAGGACAGGAGAAAGCGTGCGAGAAACCCTATGCCTTCACCACCAGATTCTCTACTCCTAGATATCTGCGACTGCTAAGATGCTCCCTTCACAATCTTCCATGTTTGGGAGGGAGAGAGGTATCAAAAGTTTTCTCAACTTACTACCCTTAGTCATTAGACAGTTGGGTTGGGATTACTTTGAGAATAGAGAAATAATGGCTAGGTAGGAGCTGGTATCAAAGTTCTATTGCACGTTGCAGGTTGCGACAAACAGAAGTTCATTCACTACATATTTCTTTGATACTGATTTTGGCATGAATGAAACTGAATTTACTGACTTCTTTGACCTTATGTCTGGAGTAGGGACTTTAGACTTCACACCTGCTAGTCAGGCCTATTGGGTATGGTAAGAGATTACTGGTTTTGAAAGATATGAGTCAGGGAGGGCACCTAATGCCCTAATTAAGGAACCACACTTAGGCATCCTCTATCGTTTTATGACTTTTACCTTTAGTAGTCAATGGGAAGAGTCTAAAGTATTCCAATCTCAGCTTTATGCTATCGACTGCCTACACCATGACATTCTGTTTAGCATATTCGCTATGGTGATTGATTGCTTTACACGATCCATTAGTGATAGGGAACCTAAGTATCTGTACTTGGGTCATATTATTTCTCGCATTGCACGTCACCATTTCTCTGAGTAGTTTGCAGATTTTCAAGGATCAATTATGGAACTGATCTCGCTCGACATCGAGAAGCTCTATTATAGCAAGTTGATTGAGAAGATGATAGTAGACGGCGAGGGGATATGCGTCTACAAGCCATGGGAGAGGCGCAAGGCAGTCCAGGATTGCCTTAGGGTAACATGCCAGATAGCACAGAGAGAGGATGAGAAGGAACATCAGGACCCGACCAATCACGATGAAGTAGGGCCAAACCATCAGGCACCTGATCCACAGGTAGAGATGCAGTACTTACATGACCAGTTTGCTGCGATGTAGGTACAGCTACAGGGTCACAGAGAGTTGCTGCATGGTTAAGGCATGCAGCTCCAGGACTATACAGTTAGCAACACAGTTGGGTAAGAACGTCAGTTCGAGTAGAACGCTCATATGGAGGCACAGCTTAGAGCCTAGAGGGAGGAACAGCAGGTGCAGTATGCACAGATGAATGCGCACAATGAGTGGATGCACACTTGGGCAGAGAACTTCGGAGGCAACTTCACTTTCCCACCTCCTCTTGCTATAGATGATTGACAGGGTGCTCCTTTTTCCTTTCTTTGTTTACTTTCTTTATTTGTTTTCTTTGTTTGTTTACTTTTATGTCTTTTGATTATGTTTTTGAGTTTGTGTGCATGTAACTTATTTAATGTTCGTATTATGTTTCTACAAGGTGATCTTATTAATCTTAAAGCCGGAAAGGTCACAAGGAGGTAGTTTACATGATATGCCATTAGTGAGTTTATGTGTTGCATGTTTGTTAGTATGTATGCATGTTTTGAGATAGTTTATTCATATCTTTAATGATTTAGTTCGGAAGTGTTCCCAGTTGAGCTCTTCAGGGTTAAATTTCCCTAATGCTTCTTAACCTACTAGATCATCGAGGTAAAAGTGTCTCACATTTGTTTTCTTTTTGTGATTATGTGTTTATTAGTATCTTAGACACCTTGAGGACACTGTGTCATTCAAGTGTGGGGGAGGGTTCTTTCTAGGAATCTTCTTTTTAGGTTGGCATGAATTTTTCAAAAATTTGACCCCCCTCAAAAATTATCAACTTGTGTTAGAATATTATCATTTTCTTAGTTGGGGATTTAATTCGAGCACAAAGCCTAGGAATTGGTAGAAACCTCACACTCTGTTGTTTAGATTAGTGGTCTCACTATATAGACTAGACTAGAGGGTTGTTGAGTGCACCTTGTGAGTATTTGAGCCGATAGAAGAGACAATAGTCTCTATAGTTTTCATGAGATGCATACTAGAGTCAGATGATCGAGGTATCCTACTAGTACTTATCGTAGTCTAGGTTGTGTGGAAGTTAGTGAAAGGACGGGGGTATTCTTTGACATTGAGCCTAGAGTCTTAGAGCCAAAATCTCTTATATATCCATTGTTTTAACCCTTTGAGCCTACCCTTTTCTTGATCTTAGATGAGGAGGCCAATCTTAAACCTTATATCAACCATCTTCCTTACCTTTTGTCATCCAGTCTGAGGACATTTAATCGCTTTGCGCGAGCCATCTTTTAAAAGCTCGACTCTACTTTAAATCCTCCTAAAATTGGATGACCAGTCATCTATTCGTATCTTCTGGCATATGCCAACTAAAGGTGGCGTGCGCCAACTTTTCAACTTTTCACTAACTTGAACTCTGGCGCGCGCCAACTACACAAGGCACGAGCCAAAAGCTCTCGAACAAACAGACCTGGCGTGCGCCAACTATGGCTAGCGTACGCCAAGTTATCAGCAGACTTGTAGTAGATTGCAACAATGAGTAAGTATGGATTTTGTCAATCCACAGAGACTGAGTTTTTCGACTACTCTAAGGTTTACTTACTTAACTAGGACCAGGTTATGAAGTTTGGTTGTTTACACAAGTGATCTAAACTCTAAAGCACAAATATAAAGCTAACAAGTTCTAACACAAAGATAGATATGTTATAAAACAGAATTTCAACAACTCAAACACTCAAAATGAGCAAGGTACCTAAACGAGCAACATAACCATAAGATTTAGAGGTTTTTTAGTGTATGTGATGTGGTCCGAGTGAATCTAAGGCAACTAATCCTCACTTTCACACAAGATTAGCCAAAGTTGTTCCAAAACTAGACTTAGAATGGTTAGATATATTCTTTTGACCCCACCAACCATCTAAGCTAGTAAAGAACCAACTATATGCTCCACTCCAAGGACAATCAATAGGTCACCAAGGAGATTTCTCTCCTAGCAAGAGTACTCATCATCAAACTAACCTATCCATCAATTTTATCTCCAATTGGTCTCAAGTTTTGACTAGCTAGTAAGGGTTGATGATCAAGCAAGTCTAAGCAATAGGATTAAGCAATAAGAACACATACATGAACATACACACCTCCATACAGTGGCTACATCAAAGGTAACAAGGCACCAAACTCATATAACTACTCATACATACTATTATTCAACATCATAAGCATAAACATAGACAAAAGTAGAAAGGAGGGAGACTTATCAAGACTCCAAGCTTCCTCTCTTTAAGTCCACGTTCTTCACAGAGAAAATACTTATATTTACTATCTAATATAAAGTTGTGTTATATCTTTCTTGTGTCTCTCTTTACAAATCAAAGGGCAAAAAGCCTTAAATACTTACTAACTAATGAAATAGTTTACAAAATATCTAATATAACTTAGCTAACTAAAATATTTAAGCTAAAATATCTAAAAATGTCAGCCAACTTATCCCCATCCTTCCTGAAAGTTCTAAGCTTACTTAAGATATTTTCCCAAATTGTTTGTCGAATACTCAGATTGTTTTGCTTCTGCTCGACTAGTTTGGCATACGCCAGCTTCACTTGGCGTGCGTCAGGTCTTCACGATTTTCATCCTCAAGTGCAATTGGTTGTCTGAGTGAATGGTCGTCTGAGTAACGGCTTTTTGGCATGCACCATGTAGGCTAGGTGTGTGCCAGATGACCGTGCCTTGGATTCCTTGGCTTTGCATCCTCCTTCTCGTCCTTGGCTTCGCATGTCCGCTCAATCATCCTCCACTTCTCCTCGAATAAGCTTCTAAAAATAAGAAAACTCAATGAAAAATGATAAACTCAACATAAACACATAATGAACGAAAACTAACACTATGACAACTAAAACACAACTAAATCAACCTAAAATACTAAGAACGATCTACTAAAATGACACGAATAATGAGTGTTTTTGACACTCATCACACCCCCACACTTGAATCTTTGCTTGTCCCCAAGGAAAAACTCAAAATACGGACAACCTAAACAAAAGTCAAATAAGAACAAACAAACACATAACAAGGTAAAGACATGGCATGAATGGATCAACACTTAACTTCCCTCAAAAACATCAGCTCGCATCACAATCAAATCATAATCTAAGTTAGTTCATCAATCCATAACACAAAGCACAACGAACTAGTAGGCACCTCAGCACTCAATTGTTTAAACAAGTGTTAACTCTATGCAAAATACACTAGAAGGTTGACCTCACGAGGATAATCTGTATGGTCAATTGACGACATTCGTTTTTCTGCAACTCTAGGTAAAAGTGCTACCATAATTTAGCTTAAAAATGGATGATCGGTCATTTTTTAGGCCTTCCTAACGTACGCCAGAGATGGGTGGCGTGCGCCACCCCTAGACAAGCCTGAAGCTCTGGCATATGCCAAGCATCACCTGGCGTAACCAAAAGCTCACAAACTAACAAACTTGGCATGCGCCAACTAGGGTGGCGTGCGCTAGTTTAATAGCAGAGTTGCAGCAAATTGCAATAAGAGTAAGTAGGGTTGTCGATCCATATAGATTGAGGTGTTAGGCCTACTCTAAGGTTTACATACTTATTAGGATCAGATTATGAAGTTTGTAGTTGAACTTAAGTGATCTAAAGTCTTAAACATCAAGCATCAAGAGCATAAGAACACGCACATAGATAGTTTATAACATAAGATAGATTATCAACAACTAAAAAGCTAAAAGTGAGCTAAGTACCTTAAACTAGCAACATAACCATAAGATAAAGAGGTGTCTAAGTGTATTTGTGGTCCTAGTGAATCAAAGGCAACCTCAACCACACTTTCATGCAATATGAGTCTAAATTGTTACTTAACCAAGCTTAGAAGGTTAGATATGTTCTTTTGATCCTACCAACCAATTAAACTAAATTAAATACCAACTATAAGCTCCACTCCAAGAACAATCAGTAGGTTACCAAGGAGATTTCTCTCCTAGCAAGAGTACTAATCATCAAATCAACCTATCCATCAATTCTATCTCCTTTCGGTCTCAAGTTTTGACTAGCTACTAAGGCTTGGTGATCAAGCAAGTCTAAGTAATAGGATCAAGCACGTCGATAAGAACACATATATAAACATACACAACTCTCATCAGTGGCTATATCAAAGGCATTAAGGCACAAAACTCAAACAACTACTCACATATATTTATATAAACACAAAGCATTAATCAAAGACAAAGAGTAAAAGGGAGGGAGACTTATCAAGACTCCAAGCTCCCCCTCTTCAAGTCCACGTTCTTCTACCAAAAACCAACTTTTACTTATGTGTTTTTGTCCAAAGTTCTTCTCTCTCTAGTTTACAAAGCAAAACTAGCATATATACTAAGCAACTAATGGAATAGTAAACTAAATATCTAATCTAACTTATCTACTAAAATATCTAACCTAAAAATATCTAAGAAGAGTTAGCCATTGTCCCCCTTTCCTTCAGAAAGATCTAAATCGCCCTTGTCAAGTCTTGCCATTTGTTTGTCCAACACTTATCTTTTTTTTCTTCTGTCCGTCTGGTCTGGCGTGCGCCAACTTCAAGTGGCGTGCTCCAGATCTTCGCATTTTCCCTTTTCGATTACATCTGGTCATCTGAGTGAATAGTTGTCTGAGTAACGGATACTTGGCATGCACCATAGAGGCATGGCATGCGCCAACTTCCCATGATAAGCACTCCTTGACATCGCAACTTCCTTCTCGTCCATACATTTGCACGCCCGCTCAAACGTCCTCCACTTCTCCTCAAATATGCTCCTAAAAACAAGCAAACATAATGAAAAATAATAAACTTAACATAAACACACAATGAATGAAAACTAACACTAAGACAACTAAAACATAACTAAATCAACCTAAAACACTAAGAACGATCAACTAAAAGGACACGAATAATGAGTGTTTTTGACACTCATCACACCCCCACACTTGAATCTTTGCTTGTCCCTAAGCAAAAACTCAAAATGCGGACAACTTAAATCAAAATCAAATACAAACAAATAAACACAAAATAAGGTAAGGTAAAGACATAGCATGAATAAATCAACACTTAACTTGCCTCAAAAACATCAACTCGCATCATAATCAAATCTTAATCTAAGTAAGTTCTTCAATCCATAACACAAAGCACAACGAACTAGTAGGCACCTCAGCACTCAATTGTTTAAACAAGTGTTAACTCTACATAAAAGACACTAGAAGGTTGACTTCACGAGGATGGACAAGTGTTTCACTCATATAATCTATATGGTCAACTCCCTATCACTCGCATACATGTCAATGTACTCAAAGAATCCTACGTCCTACTCAGCGTTATCTAAAAGTCACAATGGTTGCTAAAGATCGGGGGATCTTTTAATCAGGTTATAATGGGGCTTAAGGTTAAGGTGAGGTATAATATGTGGATAGTGGCTAAACCACCCAATCTGAGGACATATCACAAATGTAACTAATCACTCGTGTAATCTTAACATCCTCACATATGTAACATAAATAAGCACACTCCCCAAATATCCCAATTTCCTAAGACTGCAAAGCATCCACATGCCTTATTCAAATACACATTCTTTTTCATTTCTTTGTCTCTTTCTCTTTTTTTTAAGACAAAACATTCACAAACTTTATAAACTTAGCACATTCTAGGCAAAAAATCGGCTTCTAACACAGCCATACTACCACATTCCATTAGATATAAACCAAATTAAACCCAAGCTACCGACTAAACCCAATACACATACCAACCTATAAGTCCTCAAATCGGATGATCAAAGGTAAGGAAGATGGATGATATATGGTTTGTAGTTGGCTTCCTAATCTACAATCAAGAAAAGGCTAGGCTAAAATGGTCTAAACAATAGATATAAAAGGGATTTTGTCTCTAAAGCTCTAGGCTCAATGTCAAAAAATGTCTCCGTCTTCTCACTAACTTCCACGCAACCTAGACTATGATAAGTAATAGTAGGATACCTCGATCAATTGACTAAGTATGCACCTCATAAAAAATATAGAGACAGATGTCACTTCCTTTGGCTCAAATACTCATAAGGTACACTTATCAACCCTCTAGTTTAGTCTACATAGTGAAACCACTAATCTAAACAATAGAGTGTGAGATTTCTACCTAATTCCTAAGCTTTGTGCTCGAATTAAATTCCGAACTAAGAAAATGATAAAATTCTAACACAAGTTGAAAATTTTTGAGGGGGATCAAATTTTTGAAAAATTCATGCACCTTGAGCTTAATTTGCAAGCTAATGCTATTCTTGTTACAGTCTCTGTCATGTTCTAACTTTCCGCACCTTGAGCAAAATTAAAATCTCTTCATCCTCCTCTTGTAGGCACTCTTTGATGTTCCTCTCGAGTGTCTCAAGAAGTTTTTGTCTCATTGCTTAATTCACAAAGTCTCTTTTGCTAGACGAAGAATGATGAAGCAAACGTCAATTAGGATCTTTCTAGAAACTAAGACACTAACTAAATGAATATACTTAGTGCAAAATATCCCGTTCTTTATTCTCTGCAGATAAAAAGGCATTACCTAATTGTTCCAATTATTCATGCACTGGATGGCACATTAACCAATCGCACCTTCGTATCTCGATTAATGATGCCCCCTCTAATTTAGATTTTGCATCGTTGGCCATTGACTCTAAAGATTAACCCCTTACTATCTTTCAAATCAAGTGCTCCAAAAAGGAATACTTTGATAATTTGGTATAGACTGCTCTACTTGGATTTGAGCTTTCATGTGAATAGTCTTAGTCACGAGTTGTAGAGAAGAACATGCTGCCCTTCCTTGAAATCTTTCTTGATGATTTGGGCATCATGTCTTCTCTTGGTCCTTTCTTTGTAAAGTCTTAAGCTCTCGAATGCTAAGTCCCGCATTTCATCTAACTCCTCAAGTTGGAGAATTCTGCGCTCTCTGGCCTTTTTGTAATCGTAATTAAGGGTCTTAATTATCCAAAATGCATGATGCTCAAGCTCCACTGGAAGATATCATGCTTTGCCACAAACAAGCCTATATGGCGACATTTCTATCGATGTTCTGAATGCCATTCGATAAGCCCATAAGGCATCATCAAGCTTGTTTGACCAATCCTTCCTTGCTGTACCGACTATCTTTTCCAAGATTTTCTAAAGCTCTCGATTTGAAAGCTCAACCTGTCTGCTAGTTAGGGGATGATAAGGTGTTGCTACTATGTATGTTACCCCATATCTCTTTAGCAGGACTTCAAATTACTTATTGTAGAAATATGACCCACCATCCTTGATTATCACTCGCGGCACTCCAAATCTCGAGAAGAGCTTCTTAAGAAATTGGATAACTACTCTAGCATCATTTATCGGTTATGCCAAAGCTTCTACCTACTTTGAAATGTAGTCTATTCCTACCAAGATATACTTGTTGCCATATGATGTTGGGAAATGTCCCATGAAGTCCAATCCCTAAACATCAATTTATGATAATCAACACACACTTTCCATCTGATCACTGTTCTTGTTAGAATAAGCTCCTCTTCCTCATTGATCACAACTATCATTCCCCCTTTCTTAGGAATACAATGGATCGGGTTAACCCACACACTATTTGAAATTGGATAAATAATTCCAGCCTTGAGGAGTTTTATCACTTTCTTCTTAATAACCTCCTTCATGTTAGGATTGTCTCCTTTGCTGGTCTACCCTCGGCCTTGCTCCATCCTCCATATGAATATGGTGCATCACAATTTCTGGGTTTATCCCATTAATATCAGATATTTGCCAAGCAATGGCCTTAATCCATTTATTCACAACTGTGAGTACTTTCCCTTCTTCCTCCTTAGTAAGCTTGTTTGATATAATAATTGGTAACCTTGCTTCATCTATTAAGAATGCATATCTCAGATACGAGAGTAGCTTTTTCAATTCTAAGGATGGAGCCTTTACAATCGAGGGTAGAGTCTGATATTTCAAATGAAGTTTGAGCTCCTCAAGTAGACCTTTCTTGTCAACTTCCTCCTTTACTTCTTCCACAATATCCTCCTCTTCTTTCTCTTATTCTTTATCCTTCATTCTAGAGATATTTTCCTTATAGAACTCGAGGATACACTCATCCATAACATCAATTTTCATGCACATCCCTTCATCAAGAGGATGGCACATAACACTTGTCATGTTAAACTCAACCTTCTTATCTCTAATTCGGAGTACCAATTTACCATTATGCATATCTACCAATGCATGTGCTGTGTTGAGGAAGGGTCTACCATAAATCAGTGGACAGTTCTTGTCCTCAGAGAAATCCAGAACTACAAAGTCAACTGGGAAGATGAACTTGTCAATCTTCACCAGGACATCCTCAACCATACCGAATGGCTTCATAATAGTTTGATCTACCAACTAGAGAAGCATTGAAGTTGGCTTAACTTCACACAGACCTAGTTTTTGAAATATAGACAAAGACATCAAGTTGATACTTTTGCCTAAATCACACAGACATTTTGGAAACTTGGGTTTCACCAATGAAATAGGGAATTGTAAAACTATCTGGATCTTTTAGCTTCATCAGAAGATTTTTTGAGATTAGAGAGCTACAATCAGCCATGAGGGTGACTGTCTCTCCATCTTCCCATTTCCTCTTCTTAGTCACGAGTTCTTTTAGAAACTTGGCATAGTGTGGAACTTGATCTAGCATCTCTAGGAAAGAGATACCTATTTGAACGTTCTTTCATTTTCTCCATGAAATGGAGAAATTTCTCATCCATCCTCAACTTTCTCTTTACCCTCTGAGGATAAGGTAGAATGGGGACTATTGGTGGTGGTGGTACATATACTTCTTCTTCCTCCACAACTTCTTATCTTTGTTTGGATGGTCTACATCACTCTCCTTAGCCTTCTCTTTGACTTATTGAGAAGCTAATTCCTTGCTACTTCTTAAGGAGATTGCATTAACTTGGCCTCGATGATTTGCTTTGGTAAAACTTGGGAGAGAGCCAGATACTCTTTGGATATTTGTCTTTGTAATTGTCCCAAGTTGTACTTCCATATTACGTATGGCAGTCGCTTGTCCTTTTAGAAATTGTTCCAAATTGTTCTGCCTTGCTTCTTGGGCTGCTAACACCTTCAAAATTTGACTTTGGTTGTTAGATGATTCTCCAGTTTGTTAGATGAACTTCTCCACCTTGTCAAATCTCTCCTCAAGGGCTACTATTCTTTCTCCCAAAAATCCACATGGTTGAAAACCAGGTGGTGGTCCTTGTTGTGGGACATATAAAGGTAATAATTTATCAGGAACGATTACCATATTGTCATCATTGTTTCTTTCCTATTCGATTTCCTCCTTGACTTACAAAATTAACCTACTCTGTAGGTTGGTTCATTATGGCACATTGACTAATCTCATGGTCAATATTGCCACGGCTTCATAATGCTATTGTACAACAATAGCATCAACTTTGTTTAGGTCCAAATCACACAACTGCTTTGCCATTAAATCTAATTGCACTTGAAAAGATGAGGAAGCATCAAGTTCAATCATTCCTCTTCTCTCGCTTTGCTCATTTCCCTCTCTTAACTCTCTGATGGGTTATTTTTTTCTCTCATTGGTGATTATCCTGTTTGTTGCTGGCAGCTCTTCCAGAATATGGTGGGCTTTACCCGTTTCCTTTCTCAAGAAATTTCTATTGGAAGCAGAATCAACAGTTCTCATTGTTATTGGTGATAGGCTGAAATAAAAAGTCTTAAGCAAAGACTCCTTAGACAAACCATGGTGCGGGCATTTTCATTGTAAATCCTTAAATCTCTCCCAAGTTTCACTCAAAGACTCTCCTTCATATTGTTCGAAGTTGGTGATCTCCTTAACGAACTTGCTAGTCTTTGAGTATGGGAAATATTTGTCAAGAAAAACATTTGTAAATTGCTCCCATGTGGTTATTGGAGTACCTTTGAGTTGCTTATACCAAAGTTTATCCTTGTCCCTTAATGTATATGGAAACATTCTGATCTTTACAGCATCATTAGATGCTCTAAGATACTTAAAGTTATCAGCTAATTCCATGAAGTTCCTCAGATGTTCATTGGGATCTTCATTAGGCAATCCATAGAACTGACCCAAAGCTTGAATCATATGAATCATGGCTGGCTTAATTTTGAAGTGATTAGCTTCAACAGCTGGCCATTAGATTCTGGTTAAAGCTCCTTCATATGTTGGTCTTCCATGGTCCATTAGAGAAGGTCGAGGACCAGGAACTCTATCCCCTTGACCGTCTTACCTTTGGTCCATTCTTTCTTTCTCTCATCTCTCCTTCCGCAATGACATTTCTAACCATACTATGTCCACTTCAATTTCCAACGGAGAATTATTGGTAGAATGGGTTAAGGGCATGCATGTAATAAGCAAGACAAGTTACTTGGTTAAAAAGTAAAAATAAAAAGTAAACAAAAATATCCTAATCCAACTTCGTAAACCAAATTGAGAGTCTATATCTCAATCCCCAACAACGGCGCTAATTGATTGCCCTCTGATGTTTGCTACACCTTAATTCTACTTGACACTAGACGATCGATTATTTGTTTGGTCTGTCTTGCATACACCAGACAAGATTGGCATGTGCGCCAACCTTCAACAAACTCAAAGCTCAGGCGTGCGCCAACTGCACCAGGCGTGAGCAAAAAGCTCTTAGACAAAACAACCTGGCATGCACCAATGGGGCTGGCGTGCGCCAATTTATTAGCAAAATTTCAGTGAATTGCAACAATGAGTAAGTAGGGGTTGTCATACCATAGGGATTGAGGTTCTAAGCCTACTCTTATGTTTACTTACTTGTCTACGATTATATTATAAAGTTTGGTTTGTTGAACACTCGTGATCTAAACTCTAAAACACAAATATAATGATCACAGACTTAAGCTATTGGTTTATTAGTTACTTATTTACTATGAATAATAACTTATGATACTAAAATGAGTAAGGTACCTAAACCAGCAACATAACCATAAGATTCAAGGGATTATTTATGTATGTGATGTGGTCTGAGTGGTTCTAAGGCAACATCAACCATACTTTCGTGCAAGATGAGTCTAAATTGCTACTTAACTAGGCTTAGAAGGCTAGATATGTTCTTTCAGCCCCACCAACTATCTAACCTAGATAAGCACCAATTATAAGCTTCACTCAAAGGACAACAAGTAGGTCTCCAAGGAAGGGTTCTTCTTCACAAGGCTACTCATCATCAAACTAACCAATCCGTCAATTCCATACCCTTTGGTCTTAAGTTTTGACTATCTACAAAGGCTTGGTGATCAAGCAAGTCTAAGCATGGTATAAAGCACGTTAATAAGAACACAATCCTAAGCATATTCACCCCACCAAATCGTGACTCATGCAAAGTAACAAGGCACCAAACTCACATTTAACTACTTACATATGCTTAATATAAATAACATACATCTTTATTAACATGTGGAAAGAGTAAAGGTAAGAAAGCTTAGCCAAGATCTTTAATCTTTCTTGCCTTCACATCCACGTCCAAGACAGAGGAGAGTGTTTTGTTTCTTGTCTATTTCTCACTTCTCTCTTTCACACCTTTACACATAGAAAGGAAAATAGCCTATATACTAAGCTTTATAGTCAAATAGTTAACAAAATATCTAAACTAACTTATCCTAAGATAAATATCTACACAAAATATCTAGGAAATCAGCCATTTTGTTCCCCTTCCTTCACAAAAGCCATAAACTGACTTAAGTTATTTTCTATTTTGTTTGTCCAACATTCATATTATTTTTGTTTCTGTCAGTCTGCACTAGCGTATGCCAGCTTCACTTGGCGTGCACCAGTTCTTTAGTTTTCTCCTTCTCCGAGTGCGAATGGTCATTTGCATAAATGGTCGTTCCAGTAACAGCTCCTTGGCGTGCACCATGTCGCTTGGCATGCGCCAGCTACCCGTGCTTTGTACTTTTTGCCTTTGCAACTTCCATCTTGTCCTTGCCTTTGTGTGTCTGCTCGATCGTCCTCCACTTCTGCTCAAATAGGCTCCTAAAAATAAGTAAACTCAATGAAAAATGATAAACTCTACAAAAACACATAATGAACAAAAAAAACACTACGACAACTAAATGCAAATAAACCAACCTAAAACACTAAGAACAACCTACTAAAAGGACACAAATAATGAGTGTATTTCATACTCATCAATACGCGTATATTAGGAATTTGCAATGCGAGTTCTTTTCATATTGACAATTCGTCCGCATGGTGTATCTGATTATTCTGCGTGGCACTTTTGCCACCCTGCTTTTTGAAAAAATATTTTTTCCAGATTTTTTTTCAATTTTTAAAAGTTATTTGTATCATTTTCCATTGTTCTATTATAACAATTTATTTACATTTTCAATATTATTTTTCTAAAATTATTTGTATCAAATTCTTCCATTTATGTGGTTTAAATTATGTAATTTGAAAAAAAATTATGTAATTATAAAAAACTTATGTATATATTTAATTATCTAATTTTGTTTGCAATAATATAATTTGGGTTAGAATAAGGTACTTATGTAATTTTATGATTATATGATTATGTAATGTTTTATGGAATAAATAATTATGTAATTTTGATTATAATTTGGCAAAATTATATAATTATGTAATTTTATGTCTATATAATTTAATAGAATTAAAAAATTTGCAGTTACAAACTTTGGTAAAAATTATGTAACTTAATATAAACCATAAACCCTAAACTCTAAATTCTAAACAAAAATTTTTTTAGTTCACACACCAGCGATTTTTGGTAATTTTAAGAGTCCGTTCGTGCACTAATTTTGGGAAAATTGCTAACCTTGCTCCACCACCAATGACCATGGTAGGGCATATTACGCCTCTAGAGGAAAGTTTCCTTCCTTTTAAACTAGCGTTCCACCCTTGATCTGGTGTCTGAGTGCGTTCTTACTTCTTGCACTTTCCCTTTAACCGCATTATGGTGGTGTTTCTTCTCATGGCGCTTCCTTGCTCTCTCCATGTTGAATTCTGGTTAGCAGAGATAATCACGGTATGGACGATTGGTGTTTACAGTTGGCAAATCTAAGCCCGTGTCGTGACTTAGGACTTTTGATCACTACTTCAAAAGTTTGTCTCTAATGTCACTTTCGTTGCTCTTGTTGCAATGCCCATACTTTATGGTGAACCTCCTAGCATCAAATCATTAGAGGATCAGTGGGAGTCTATCATTGGTTGGTTCAATTTTGTCTTCGGTAATGGTGTTTCTTTTACCAAATCTCTGCTTGGACTAGGCTATCAGCTTGGGCCTCCTACTTGATAGGGTGAGTATATTTCCTTATAGGCCATCTCTCTCTTTGTTTGGTCTATTTTGGGCCTTATCCTCTTTGGATCTAGGCCCAATCACATGAGAATTTTGGAGGAAAGAATCTGGCTATATTTTTTGTTTGGTGGGCTTACTTCATAAAGGGTCCATTTTATGTTGGGAGGTCTCCTTGTGAGATTTCTAGTTTGGCCTTATCCTGAGTCCATGTGAGTACTTGGGAAAAAGGATCTAGAGTTTGGATGGGAGTGCTCTTCAAAGGATATTCTTTTGCAAAATCGGATGGCCCTTCTCAAGGTGGGCTCCTCAGCTTTTTGGTGTGGGCTACGCTATGGATCTTTTTTTCAGAGGCTTGGGCTTGCATCGTGGTATGTATTTCTCTATTAAAAATGGGCACTATTTTAATTAGGCTCCGACTTTCATATTTTTTTTTGTCCGCATCAATGATCCATTTTGGGCTACTAATCCAGTTATCTTGGGTATTGTAGTTCATCTAGTTTGTATCTATTCTTGACCACCCAGTTTGTTGGTGCGCTTGATAGATAATTTTTATGGTTGGAGTTTTTCGTTATATTGATTCATGTAGACATTTGGTTCTTAGTTAGATTTTTCATTCCCTCTTTTTTCTCATCCGGTTCGTCTGTTCCTCATCACCTTCTTTAGATTTCTTTTAATTTTTTTTAGTAAAGTTCTTAATTATTCAAAAAAACTCTAAATTCTAAACTCTAATTTTCATGTATTTGTAATTCAAATTATTTATAAATTTCTAATTTCGTAGTTAATTATGTAGTTTGGTATATTATATAATTTGTAATTAAGTAATCATGTACATATTTTTAAAAAATTCAAAAAGATGGTGGGAAAATTAAAAAAAAGGGCGGGGCCGTGGAAATTGAAAAAATGGAGGGAGGGGGGAAAATTTTGTCGGAGAGGGTTGTGTGCATTCTTTTATCATTTTAATACCCAAATTATCATTTTTTATTGTATATACTTTATTTATTTTCTAATAAAATTAAAATTATTTCAATGCTCTAAAAATATCACCTTTTATTCTTTAAATTTTACGCATTTCAATCTTAATTTTCTATTTCTCTCATTAAAAATTTGAGCTATATAAATTCTCCCTCAAATTTAATAATTGAATATATTTATCATATAATTATTCATACTACTATATAACTATGTCATTAAGTAAACAACAACAATAAAGAAAATTTGGAATAATATGGTACTTATACTGGTTATTTAAGATCTAGACATTCACACGGAATTGGTATAAAAAAATCTCAAACACAATTATCTGCTAAACCCTAAACTTTAAAATTCTAAAACTTTATAACCTACACTCATTTATCTACTTACACTAAACCCTAAAACTTTAAACCCTAAACCCCAAACCCCAACTTTCAAACTCATAACCCTAAACCCCAACCTTTAAACTCCTAACCCCAAACCTCAAACCCCAAACCCCAACCTTCAAACTCCTAACCCTAAACCATAAACTTAATTATCTACTAAATTCTAAACTTTAAACAATAAATCATGAAATCTTCAAATCATAAATAGAAAACTTATTTTGGTACATTAAGTGCAAATCGAAACTTTAGTTTATTTATTTTTCAAAAAATGTTAGACACTTATTTAAATTCAATCGAATTCGATCGAATTCGACTATAATTCGATATTTAATAATTCGAATTCGATTCGTCTATGAACGAATCGAATACGGTTTAAAGTTTTCATAATTCGAATTCGAACCAATTCAATTCGAATTCGACCGAATTCGACAAATGGTCAGGTCTAGCTATAGCAAAGTCACTAACGCCAATTTCGTCACGCCACTGGATCCATTTTCGGTTACATGATGATCCTCCCATGTGAAGGCATTCAATGAAGACTATGAAGTTCATTACCATGATGATTAGACCATCTGCAGCCTCCGACCCAATCTAGTTTTATAATATTTAATTAATTGGGCAAATTACCCTCAGGTCCCTGGTCTTTACCGAAATCTCCTATTGGGTCCCTCCTGTTACATAAATGATTAATCCATCTCTGTTTTATTCAAAAATGTTTGTCTCGGGTCCCCACCGACCAAATCGGACTTTTTTTTAATTTTTTGTCATGTGAAATGACTATTTTATCCTTCACAAAATGACAAAAATATGATGAAATTTGTTGTTTTGTGAAGGATAAAATAGTCATTTCACATGACAAAAAATTAAAAAAAAGTCTGATTTGGTCGGTGGGGACCCGAGACAAATATTTTTGAATAAAACAGGGACTTAATACTTATTTATGACAAAGAAGGGACTCAATAAGAGAATAATGTAAAGATCAGGGACCTGAGGGTAATTTGCCCTAATTAATTTGTCATTCATCCACCTCAACCCATCCTTATATACTCAATTTTTTTCTTACAATAGGAGCCCTCATCCAACCCAACCCCAGTAAATAAACAATTAATTTATCTATCTTTCACATCATAACTCAATTAACTTTAATTTATTAATTCACATTTTTATATTCGTTATTATAAATTTCGTAATGATAAAAAAATAAACCAATTAAATAAAGTGGACGTGAAATTAACCATGTTCATGCTAAATTTTTGGAAAGTTGATTTATTGGATGTGTAACTTGAAGTCTGTGATTTGCTAACCTTTAAGTATTACGATTCACTTTTCTTGTTTATCTGATAGTTAATTTCGTACTAATCAACGAAACCTTATTATTAGATTTATGGGTGCAAAGATAGCCTAAGCATGGAGGAGTGTAAAATACAAATAAATTGGTGCGACTCAAATTTTATTGATTCTGCCAGCTAAATAATAATATCGTTGAACAAATAATGATATGAAAGCATGCAAAAAATGGTTGAATTGGAAAGGCTGGAATAACCAATACCGTATCATGTATCTTGATTTTGCAATGCAAAGCACCCTATTATTCCCCTATAATTTTAAATCTAGTGGCGAGTGTCCTAATTTAAAATCGTTGCAATTAAAACAATACTTTTTAATTGATATAGGCATTCTTTTTATACATAAAAATTTGATATTTCTTAAAAAAATACCAGAAAGTAATTACACCCTATTTACTATTTGTACATCTCCCGAAGCACGACGCATTTGTGTATTTGAGAGATTCATTAACTACTTGGACAGTTGGACAACATCCATCAAATATTTCTTGCATAATGGTTGGAGGAATTTATTATAAAAAATAAAAGGGCAAATTACCTTCTCGTCCCTCGAATTAACATAATTCTCTTATCGGGTCCCTTTTTCTCATAAATGAGTAATCAATCCCTGTTTTATTTAAAAATGTTTGTCTATGGTCCCCACAGATCAAATCAGCCTCTTTTTTAAAATTTTTGTCATGTGAAATGACTCTTCACAAAATGACAAATTTTATCTCATTTTTGTCTTTTTGTGAAGGATAAAATAGTCATTTCACATGAAAAATGAAATATTGAGAACGATAGTCAACCAGGGACCCGAGACTAATAATTTTTCAAAATACAGGGACGACTAAATCATTTATGAGAAAGAACAGACCCGATAGGAGAATTCGATTAAGACCAGAGATTAGAGAGTAATTTGCCCAAAATAAAATAATTAAATAATGAGGTGGGCCCTACCCAACCCTCTTTTCCCTCGGTTGGAAGACCAACTACGCCTCCTTCAGGTTGGATGGGGCCCCCTTCTTCTTTTTTTTTCTTTTTCCCTTAAATCTAGGCCCCACCCAGCCCTTGTCCATCCCCGGGCCACTACTTATCACGACCCAAATCCGAATCGCTGACACGGCGTTGGATCACGCTCCCTAAACTGAGAAATCGTGATCCAATCAGCCTCAGACATATATATGCAAACCATAACCTCGGAAGCGTATTTCAAATGCGAAAGCGTAAAACCATAACATATATATATATATATATACATCATAAGTATTTTTACAAAATTCAAAAGTCTAAACACAAGGTCCTACAATATGTATAATGGAGCGACTAATCTAAGATCACAAAAGGAGTACCATCCGAAGACTTCAAGAAACCCAGAAGAAGATGACGGTTTTATACGAAGAACAAACCAAACTCTTCGGACGCCAAAGTAGAACTTCTAGTTCTCGTTACCTGTGGAGGAGGGGGTAAGTACTTAGAAGTACTTAGTAGAGGATATTAAAACTAACATATAATTAACTAACCAACTACATGCAAAGACTCAAGTCATGCATAGACAAGTGTTGCCAAAATAACACTTAGCACATTACAAGTAATTTAATTTGACAAATGACGAATTCATATTCATACACATAGATATATTTCGACCCGAAAGTGGCATCACAAACGTCATAGCATGGATGAACTTTGGATAGGTCTAAAATGTATCACTCTCTCTCACAACACTGAGATACCATATCTTATAGTGCTTTCATAATCGTACCTAATCCAATGTATCCCTAAAAATATGTGCACATGTACCAAATTATACATCAAGGAATCATCGGGAAATTAGTTTTGAACTACCCAGCTATTACTGATGTAAACAATTGAGCGAGAGAAAGAAGAATGACTCAGTAAGTCGATTTAGACTCCCAATCAAGATTGGATGCTGTAATACCAATCGTAGAGAACTTGATAAGTTTTGTGAATATGTATTTATATGCGGGATTTAATTGAAGGAAACATAATGTGCACCTTGTTGAAGTTGGACTTATTGGCTGTGTTCTGGGTTGTGCGAGTAGAAAGAGTGAAGCTTGGTAAATTGAATATTGTGAAACTGAGGTTAATTGTGAGAGTCTGAGATATTGGAATTATGCAAGGGAGTTAAGTTTAAGTGATGTATGGATTGTGTTTGATATGCTTGACCTATTTCCGAATGATAAATTGTGATGCAACTTGTCGTGTGCTCTGTTGGGATTAGGTTGGCAAAATAGATTGTTATGTGCATGTATGAGCATGAGTGACTTGTATACAGGGTATATACATGTGAGTACTTGGTAAAGAACCAAGTTTTCAAAGGATTTGAGTTATTGGTTACGTTTAGATGATTTTGCAATAATGAATTGCGAATGCTAAGTTGGTCGTTTTGAAGCACTGGAGGTGAATTGGTTTTGGAAGCCAAAAGTTAACCTCATTATATGGTTGTGATTATTGTACAGATCTGTCCAAGGTACTTTGGTGAAGGAGCTTTAAGTGGAAGGAGTATCGGATATGGGAATCATCGCTATTGAGCAGTGTTTGTCTGAGTAAGTGAATAGTACATAATAAATTTGATTGTGTGTTGTTATGTGTTTGTTTCAGACCCTGATGGTGTGTGTCACATGTATATAGTACTGGTCTATGATACGTTTGGACATACGTTTGATTCGTTGTGATGTGTGTGATATTTATGAATAGCCTCGAGATTGGTTTCGTCTGCTGGATATAATTCTGAATCATTTGTCATACGTCTCATAAGATATGTGTTTTGTGAGATAAATGAATAGACTTTCCAATACTAACCGGGATATCACTAACTTACATTTGTAAGCTATCACTAGTTTATATTTGTATGCTAGTTTCTATTTGTTTGTGGATGGAGATTCTGATGGTCATTTGGATATCCCTAAGCAGTCAGAGGAAGGGACCTTTCAAAAACTATTCATAGCGCTCTCTCTCTCTCTGTGTGTCTATAGTTGTGTTTGGTATTACGTGTAGCATTTGGTCATCATGCATTTTGATTTGAGTGAAGTCGAACATGGTTAAGTTTTTATTGCATGCATATGTCAGCCATAACTGATATGTTATGTTTTATTTTTTTACTAAATGTTTGCAAACACTTATCCCTTACTATTGCATCTCAAGTTCTCAGTTAGTTCGTTTTGATTATTCGGAGTCCGTGGTACACGCCTAACTCTTTTTCCTTCGAGGGATACACTTTGAGGTATTTGAATCGTGTTTTGGTCTTCCTTCTGTATAGTTGCTCCATAACAGTAGCACTTTTGAGATCTTTGTTGAATTTTGTTTGTAAATTGTCTTCCGTTTGATTTTATTTAGATTGAGATGGTTTTGAGGCTTGTTAGGCTTGCATTATGTCATTGATATGTCGCAGAGTCTAGCACCTATCACCGACTAAAGTCGGGTCGTGACACTTCATTTTCTTAATAAAATTTTTAAACGAAATATGTGTTAGTATTGTTAAATTAATTCTTTGGAAAAATATGAACAGTATTCTAAAAGGGAGAATAACATTTTCGTTATTATAACATACTTATAATCTGTTGTAGGTTGAAATGTGTTATAGATTTTCAATCGATAGTTTATAACAAATTTTTTATCTATCATACTTGGGGTATTTCATTCAAAAATCACATTTTAATGATATATCAAACAACAGAAAATGCATAGTAGTAACTATATTTTACTTAATATCAAGGAAAATTTATTATTAAGTCGGTATTTCAAATATCGATTAAAAATCTTCTAACATTTAACAAAATTATACTATAAACTCCCTTATATAAGCAGGGGTGTAGCTACATGGCAACTAGTGGGGGCAATTGCCCCCACTTATATTTTTTTTCTTTGATAATTAGGTATATTTTTAGTATATATCTCCATTAAAATTAGAAATTGACTCCATTAAAAAATTAATCTACCTATAAATTAAACCAAACTTTAATAAAAATTTATGTATTTTTTATATTGTCCCCATTAAGCAAATTTTTTGGCTACGCCCTTGTTAATATAAGAATCATAATATTTTCCTCGAAAGATCCATATGTAATAACACAAATGCCCTCTCATCTGCCTAAAAAAAATATCGTCTTCATCATCTTTCATCTTCTTCTATGCTTCCTCTTCTTACACGGAACAAACATCTTTCAAATAAAATTAAAAATCGATAAAAATAAGATAATAGCTAAACCCAAAAACTTCAAACAAATTCAATTAATCCCAAAAGCAATTAATTGAACAACAAAGTGAAAGCCATTCGAGGAATCCCATGGTTAGCCGCCACCGTCGACTCCATCTGCTCCTCACCACCTTCCCGTGGGCGCCGTCATGGCCGGAACCGAAGCAAACGCCGCCGTAGACACTGCAAGCTTCTCATAAAATTGGAACAATACCCAGCGATCGTCCTTTTCCGGCAACGCCGGTGACCTAGAATTGGAACGGACCAAACAAGGGAAGAGGGAGAAGTCGCCTCTAGGCGGACGTTTGAGTTCAGCTTTGGTGCTTGAGCGTCCATGACCGGAGGACGGCGTCCCAATCGCCCCTGGATGCAACCGTCATCGCCAATCGGCAGTGAAGAAGCCCCAAGATGATAGGCGATTCCTTGTGTCCTTTTGACATCTTTCCCAAAACCTTCATACTCGTTCTCAAGAAGATCTTTATTGGTTCTTAATGGTAAAGGAAGTTCACGACTGCGAGAAGCATCATCGAGGGACCCCCCGTGAACTTGATTCTTCGTTTTTTTTTTAATTTCATGTTGAATGTGTTATTGGGTTTCTTAATTTTTAGTTTGATGTTGATATTGGTTTTTGTTGTCTTTGATTTTTTAGTTTAGAGTTTATTGTAGTTGGAGATGTCCATGGTGTAAGGAAGAAGTAAGTTGGACACGATGGAGAGGAGGAGAGAAATACTGGTAG
Source organism: Hypericum perforatum (assembly GCA_012979155.1). Lineage (NCBI taxonomy): Eukaryota > Viridiplantae > Streptophyta > Magnoliopsida > Malpighiales > Hypericaceae > Hypericum > Hypericum perforatum. The sequence goes on from SOPF01026843.1 coordinate 230,760, forward strand.
ACCTGACTACGGTTCGAATTCGAATCGAATTGGTTCGAATTTGAATTATCGAAATATTAAACCATATTCAATTCGTCCAAAGACGAATTGAATACGAATTGTAAACATTCGAATTTGAATTGAATATGAATCGAATTCGAATTGATTCGTAAATATTAAATATTTAATTAAAAAATAAAAAAATAAGAAATAAATGTTTAATATTTTTTTTGAGAAAAAAATAAACAAAAGTTTGAGTTTGTACTTATTGCGTCAAAATAAATTCTCTACGATTTATGGTTTAAAAGTTCCATGATTTAGTGTTTAAAAGTTTACGATTTAGTATATAATTAAGTGTATGGTTTTAGGATTTAAGATTTCGGATTTAAAGTTTATGATTTAATAAATAATTGAGTTAGATTTTTAGGATTTTAGGATTTAGAGTTTAGAGTTTTATGGTTTAGGATTTAATGTTTAGTAAATAATTGAGTTTGAGATTTTTTTACACTGATATATATATATATATATATATTATTTACAAATTTTAATCAAATTCAATATGAATTTAACTCGAATCGAATTCGAATTAAATTCGTCGGTTCGAGGAATTATAAAAATCTCAAACCGAATTCAATTCGTACTATTATGAATTCAAATCGAATTGTAGACGAATCGAATTATATACGAATCAAATCAAATTATCAACGAATCGAATCGAATCGAATTACAAACTGGATTCAATTCTTGGCGAAGTCTAGATACGGGCATGTATTGTCTTTTTTATTTTTTGGTATTTCTTATGTGGGTTATTTATGTAATGTGAGAGAAAAACTCTTGATTTTGGTAGTAGGGGCTCAAGGGTATAATTTTGTCGAACCCATAAAATTTTTTTAATCAATTTCTGAAATATAGGGGGTGATCGGGTGAGGATTGAATAGACAAAATACTAGAAATTTGATAATAATTTTTCCTAATATAAATGCAGGGACAAAGAGAAGTTTGAAATAGATTATTTTTCAAAGATAGAAACAACCAAGCAAGTTGTAATTGTTCCCATGTTATTCCTCCTAGATACATCCATCATCCACGTGGTCCAATTCATGCAATCTCTATAGGATTTGTTTCACTTTGGTCCCATTATTTTTTGATTTTTACAAAAAAGTCCCCAACATCTATATATTAATGGTTTTTTTTTCTAGAATGACATTTCTTGTGTACAATATCGACCCGTGCAGAATTTTTTTTACTTTGGTCCCATAATTTTTAAATTTTTGCAAAAAAATCCATCCATACAATTCAAAAAAAATATATATTCAACAACTGATCATTCCTCCTCGTATTTAATACGTTTTTGTTGGACTTGGGCACCATTATTGGGCCCAAGATAAAGTCCAACAACCATTTATCCCAAGATACTATTTGGATGCTTACTCACCCCATAGGGGTGAGTTGGCACCTCTTGGACCTCCTTATAAAAGAAAGGAGCAAGCTGGTGATAATTTTGCAATTTATCCAGACATATCCATAAACATAAAGAATTGGCAAACTTGCGGATTAGTCTTGAAAGTTTTTCCAATTTCGCGATAGTTTAGAAACTCATGAAAGTCGTTCACGAATCTGATCTGATCGTGGTCGTGAACCAACCAGTAGCAATATCTCATCAAGATGAGTAATTAGCAACTAATTACAAGTTAATTACACTATAATTAACGAACCAATTTGTTAAAATTAACGATACTTACTTGTTGTAGCATTAATTCCTTCAATTGGTATCAGAGCGATGCTTAGATAATGTTCTGGTTGTCGTATGATTTTTGAATTCAAGTTTAATTATGATTATTTGATTCAAAAATCGTGTTTAAGTGTGATTTTGATTAAAATTACATTTTGTTGTCCTTAACTTTAATTAAATTTGGAACCTGAGGACTAAATTGCAGTTTGGTTTTCACGCGGGTAAAAGATTTGTCCTTTTTCCCGCACGCATGAAAACTTTGGTACTAAATTAAAGTTTGTTTTTTCGCGGCTGCTGTGGTCTGTCCTTGTGCTGCGAACAGGTGAAACCATATGGATTAAACTGTAATTTTGTCAAAATCCCCTTTCGTGAGATCCCTAAAATTGCAATTTTTCCCAAATCTCAATCTTTTAACAAATCCGTTCATATTCGATGATTTTAAGGTCAGTTGTTGGTACCGTTCAACTCCACGATGAGTCGCCAATGTGTGGGTACCATTTTTGTACATTGATGTCATCGGAATCTGGAGATTGGACTTCGGGTTTCTGGAAAACTGACAAACAGAGAAGAGAACGTTGTGCCCTCACTGTGCCTCGACAAACCACTCTATGGATACCACCGTGTTTGGGTGGAGACGGAGAGGTGATTTCGACCACTAGAGGTCGATGTCTCACCTCCGTGTAGCCGCTGTCATACATCGAAGGAAGCTTCGGCTTCCTGTCAGGGAGAGAGAAAGAGAGAAACAGAGAAAAAGAGAGAAGAGGAAGGGGAAAATGAGATGGGCAAAATCATATTTTTATGATTTTCCCGAAAATTATTTATACCCCAGGTTGCTTTAATTGAAACCAGTCATATTGCTCTGGTTTCTTAATTCGCCCAAATCCGATTTTGGTCAATTTTGACTTGAGTTAAAATTGGGCCCATTTGTTGGGATTTCCTATTTTAATTAAATACAATTTGTTTTGTTGGGCTATCCTATTTTAATTAAATAAAATCTGTTTTGTTTAATTAAAATTATTTGAATTAAGTTTTAAAGATTATTAAGATAATTTTAATAACTTGAATATATTTTGGAATAGGTTCTGAAATATATTAAACATGACTTTTAGTATGTCATGTTGAAGTTTCCTTACACTTGTGTTATTTTTTGGGAAACTTTATTATATACTTGGTATTTATAGAAATTTTATATGCATATGTGTATGTTTAAAATCTCTTATATACCAATATATATAAAAAGCTTGTGAGCTTTGTGTGATTAAATAATGTGTTTGTTTAATTACTTATCCACTTGTATTTACTATCAAAGAACTTTGAATGATTAAGGTTTGAGATTAATCCTCGAATGGTAAGAGGAAACATACCCGTAACCTACTTCAAATTTGAGATAATCAATGACTTTATATCATTCGGAGTTATAACATATAGTAGATTTGTATCGCATTGCTAATTATCACTCCTTTATGTGCAATTGTTTTTAATTCCCATTAGTTATGTCGATTGCTTCCAAATCAATTGTCGCTGAGCTCAACAAGGAGTTGAAGCTTAATGGTGATAATTATGATAGTTGGAGTATGAAAATTCAATATGTGCTAGAAGAATAGGATGTTCTTGAGACTATATCTACAGTATTAGCTGAATCTGAAGTAGGTAACACTACTGATGAGGAGTAGAAGTTGTGACACTTCTACCGTCACAATATAGTTTTATGAAGTAGGGTTGTCGATCCACGAGGAATGAGGTTGCGCCTTACTCGGCTTACTTACTTAGATTTAGGAATTTTATGTCTTTGGTTTCTTTGGTTTAGTTTAGGTGGCTTAACAAACTAACATGCATAAAATAACAACAAACTCAATTTAAATCATGCAAACTCACAACAACACACAAGAACACAAGATATATCAAGATAGATAAAAGTGGTATGATACCATATACTTAAACGAGCTAGGTGGTTCGATGGTTTATTAGGTACGTGTCATGATCCGGGTGTTTCAAGGCAACTCATCTACACTTTCGTGCTAGATAAGTCTAAATTGACACTTACACAAGATCAAGTGAACTCGATGTGCTTTCACCCCCACGAGTCAGAAAATCCTAACTAAGCAACAACTATAAACATCACCCTTTTGAATAACCAATCACCAAGTGAGATTTTCATCTCACGAGGCAACGGATCAACAAGTTAAACTTTCGATCAAGTCTATCTCCTTTCGGTCTCAAGACTTGATTTTAATCATGTTTCTAGGTGATCAAATTAGAACAAGCATTAAGTCCTTTAACAAGTACATGATCTATTTCATTTTTAACCATTTAACCACAAGCTTACTTAAGGATCAAGGCATCACACCACAAAACTTACTACTCACACATATTTAAACAAACATACACACACATATATATTACAATAACACAATCAAAATACATATTACAAACAAAGATAAACAAGAATAAAAAGGATAAGAAAGTGTTACAAATTCCAAGGATAAGCTTGGTTTATGCCTTAGCTTATTTTCTTCCTTCCTTCCTTCTTCTCCTTCTTTCTTTTCTTTTTCTTCTTTTGGTTTGGTACGTGAGTGTCTTTTCTCCTTGGCTGCCTCCCTCTCTCATTTATTCAATAATTTCATTACAAGCCAAAAATCACAAAGCATTAATGAGAGATAAATGTTTTGGCAACTAAGTCTAACAACTTTTCCAAAAGATGTTTGCCATTAGCCAAAGTATAACAAAAGTCAAGGAAAGTTAGGCAAGAAAATATCTCAATGTTTCCCACTCAGATTCCATCCATCCTCATCCAAGTTGGCAGCCACGAATTTGGGCCAAGAAGGCCATCTTGGGCCCGAAACAAGCCTTCAAATTTGGCCCACTCGGACAGATTCGGCCCATGATATTGGATCAAGTAGTTTACCCTTTGTACGACGAATTAGAAGACGCCCTTTTGATATGTTGTAGCTACGGATGTCTTCTTTCCAATGCCGCTAACGGCGTCTCAATCCAACGTTGGATGGGAAAGTTATGAATTTTTGAGTAGCAAGAGGTCAAGTCTGACGCCCTCCACGGGTAGCTACGGTTTAAACCATTTTTTGCAACATTTTGCCTTGTCGAGTCCGTCTTGCTTGCTTTCTCGAGGTCTTGGTCGTACCTCCTTAGATAATTGTCTGTAAAGCTCCTAAAAAAACAAGAAAACATAAGAAATGAACAAACACGACAAAAGTACAAAATGTACATATACAAGACATAAACAAAGAAAAACTCGTAAAGACAATGAATAAAAACGCTAAACATGCACTAAAATATCCATAAGTAATGAGTGTTTCTGACACTCATCACACCCCCACACTTGAATCTTTGCTTGCCCCCAAGCAAAACTCAAATGTGGACACAAACAAAATAGAAATCATACAAAAACACACGAAACACATAATGACGTAAAAACTTGGCAAGACTCGATCAAAACTTAACTTCCCTCAAAAACATCAACTTCTATTAAAATCCCATCATAAACCTAGTTAGTTCATCAATTCAAAGTACAAAATACTACGAACTAGTAGTCACCTCGACACTTTATTATTTAAACAAGTGTTGACTCTATGTAAAAGACACTGGAAGGTTAAACTCTCGAGGATAGTAAAGTGTATCACTCATATAATGTGTATGGTCAAGTTCCTATCACTCGCATACAGGTCAGTATCTCAAAGCATCCTACGTCCTACTCAGCGCTATCTAAAAGTTGTAGTGGTTGTCAATGATCGGGGGCTTTTTCATTGGTTTGTAATGGGGATAAAGGTCAGGGTGAGGTAAAAAATATATATGGATAGTGGCTAAACCACCCAATCCGAGGACTTAATACAAGAACTAGGTAGTCACTCGACTATTCTAAAACATTCTCACCAAATATAATAATCATACACTCCCCGATATCCCAATATACTAAGACCGAGAAGCCCAAGTTTCTCCTAGAAACATGCCTTATTGAATATCACATTCTTTTTCTTTTCTTTTCATCCTCTTTTTTCTTGACTTTCTCTTTTCTTTTTTTTTCACATGCTAAAACAACTATACATACTTAGCACGTTCTAGGTAAAAACTTGGCTTCTAATCTGGCCATAATACAAATCCCAACAAAAATAAACCAAATGAAACCCAAGCTACCAACTAATCCCAATACACAATCAAACATAAAAGTCCTCGAATTGGATGATCAAAGGTAAGGAAGATGGACGATATAAGGTTTGTAGCCAGCTTCCTAATCTAAGATCAAGAAAAGACTAGGCTCAAATGGTTTAAACAACGGATATAATAGGGATTTTGTCTCTAAAGCTCTAGGCTCAAATATCAAAGAATGCCCTGTTATCTCACTAACTTTCACGCAACCTAGACTACGATAAGTACTAGTAGGATGCCTCGATCAACCAACACTAGTATGCATCTCATGAAAAATAGAGACTGGTGTCTCATCTGTCGGCTAAAATCCTCACAAGGTACATTCAAAAACCCTCTAGTCTAGTCTACATAGTGAAACTACTCGTTTAATCAACCAAGTATGAGGTTTCCACCCATTCCTAGGCTTTGTGCTCGAATTAAATCCCATAACTAAGAGTTTGATAAAATTCTAACACCAGTTGAAAATTTTTGAGGGGGTCAAATTTTTGAAAAATTCTTGCCAAGTCTAAACCTACATGTCATAGACACTCTAAACAATCTAAGAAAGGAAGATTCCTAGAAGGAACCCTCCCCCACACTTGAATGACACATTGTCCTCAAGGTGTCTAAAATACGCATACAAAAATACAAATATCACACAAAAATAAAAAAAAACAAACATGCAAGTAAGCTAAAACAAAGATAAGCAAACAAACACACATGATAAATCTAAAACACCAAAGAGCAAATAAAGTAAAATAAATAAAAAGACTAAGGAATTAGGAGCTCCCTGTCAATCCTGTGCTGGAGGCTGCGGTGGAGAATGTGGTGCTAAAGTGAAACCAGCACCGAAGTTTTCGGCCCATTGTCGCATCTATGCCGCTTGCTCCCTCTGCTGCTCCATAAATGCTCGTTGCTCAGCGTAGAATGCGTGTTGCTCCTCTATCTGCACTCTCTGGTGCTCCTCAATGCGAGCAGTAGATGACATCATATGCTGAAGCTGGATGCCATATTCCTGAAGCTGGTCTCCGTAGCCCTGCAGCTGCAACTGCATCGCAGCAAACTGGTCATGAAGATCTACCTACGGGCGTGAAGACTGATGGCTGGGTCCAGCCTCGTCATGATGCTCTTCCTCCTCCTGCTCTTGAGGGTCAGGTGCTTGTACCGGCATTGGAATGCCTAATCTGGTAAGGGTAGCTAAGACCGCCTGGCGCTCCTCCCACGACTTGTACCACACTATCTCCACGCTATTTCTTGTCATCGTCTTCTTGATCAGCCTGCTTGCTGTAGTTGAGCTTGTCGATGTCAAGATCCACCGGCTCCATATATGACCCTATATGCTCTGAAAATCTCGCAGGAAAATGGTGACGTGCAATGCGAGAAATGATATGACCTAAGTATAGATGCCTAGGTTCCCTATCGCTAATAGAACGTGCAAAGCAGTCAACCACCATAGTATAAGTGCTAAACCTAACATCATGGCAGAGACAGTCGATGGCATATAGTTGAGATCGGAAAACCTTAGACTCTTCCCATTGACCACAGAAGGTCAGGGTCATAAAGCGATGGAGGATACCTAAGTATGGTTCTCTAATCAGCGCATTAGGCACCTTCCCCGACTCATATCGAGCGAAACCAGTAATCTCATGCCATGCCTGATGGGCTAACCTAGTGGGTTCAAAATCTAAAGCTCCACCACCACTTGTAAGTTCAAACAGGTCAACAAATTCAGCTTCATCCATCTCAAGATCAGTATCAAAAACTCGTGCAGTAAATGAATGCCTATTTGCCTGAACCTGCAGAGTGCAGTAGAACTCCATTGCTAACTCCTGTCTAGCCAAAATGGTTCTATCCTTAAAGTACCCCCACCCCATCTTATCAAAAGCCTCATCCAACTCATCCGCTATCCCTAAAATTCTCATCTCATTCCAATTAATTTTAAAATGACTAACAGTAGTGAGGTGAGAAAATCTTGGGTACCTCCCTCCCTCCCAATCGTTGAAGATTGCGAAGGGAGCATTGTAGCGATGGCGGATGTCTCTGGGTCTATCCGATGAAGAATCTAACCCTGATGGTGTAGGAGTCTACACGCGCTTCCCTGTATTCCTCCTGCTTACTCGGCTAGATCCATCAGCTCCTAACATCGTAGATCGTGTTTCGGGAGTTAGGTAATGTGGGCAATGTATCCGGGATGCTTGGGCAAGAGTAGATCTAGATTTCGATTTTGAGAATTCTTGTGATGGTGAAGTATGAGATAAAATCGGCCACTGCCGAACTTATACCCTTCCTTTCTGACCTACCTGGCGTACGCCAGACATACCTGACGTACGCCAGGTTTTCTGTTTTCCACTTATGTCGCACGCCACTATTTTCTGGCATGCGCCAGGTTTTCCTATCGGGCATAATTGGCATGTGCCGATAACTGTTGGCGTGCGCCAATATATAGGGAAATCACCATTTCGATTGGTCGTATGCACATACTTCATACAAACGAGTAAAGAAACACACGAGAACATAGATTTTTATTTTAACAACACTGAAAGTGGCAATGACAATCTATGGAACAACATTTAAAGCGAAATATATAAAAAGAACCCAAAAAAGTATGATTAAACCGAAAAGAAAAAGGATTTTCCTATCACTTTCTTCGTAAAAGGTGCGGTTTATTCTTGCTTTGTCTGCCATTATCGAAGTTGTTCTGGCCGTTTGTTCGTTAGAGGTTGAAAAGGCTCAAGCTCGTGATGTTTGATTGAAAATTTCGGATGTGGGGAGGAAATGTATTTGGCAAAATGTGGCTTGTTCTTGGAGGTTATGGCAAAATGCGGCGATCTTAGAATTTATAGGTTCGGAATCTGCCCTACCTGGCGTGCGCCAAGTGGTATGGCGTACGCTAGCTGATATGGCATGTGCCATTGTTCTTCGTGAATGAATAGTTCTTGGTACACCGTCTACATACGGTGTACTATACATATATTATATACATAAAAACTACACACTTATAATATAAACTCACATATAATAATCTAATCTAATTTTTTGTTTTTTTTTGATTTTTTGGCTTTTATTTACGCTGCGTTCCTGGAAAGCTTGAAAACCAGACGCCCCATTCTGATGGGTCATATCTTTGATGGATTGTCAGTTATCGCAACCTATTTGGCACTAAGCCTAGTGTGGTCACGACATAATAGCACGGTCACTCGATTGGCGTATAGTACTATACCAAATGCAATCACCATCAAAGATGCAACTTCGATATCCGCTACTCACATAGTTCTTCAATCGCATACCAAGACGAACTACCTGGCCTCGCAACCTTTTCGGCTCTAAGCCTAACGGGGTTTTGACGTACCAGGAAAGTTCGCTCAGTTTGCGATATGGTACTATTTTTGCTACAAACACCGTCGTGTTCCAACTTGCCACACTTATGGCAGAATCAAAGTTTCGCCATCCTTCTTTTATACGCACTCGTTGATGTTCCTCTTGAATGCTTTGCAAAGTTCTCATCTGGTCGCTCAATTTTCAATGTTTCTTTCGCAGTTTTCAGAATGATTAGGCAAACATCTATTGGGATTTTCCTAGAGACTAAGACTTTAACTAAATACATATACTTAGTACAAAACATCCTGTTCTTTATTCTCTGCAGGTAAAAGAGGACAAGTATATTTACAGATTTAACTCTGACCTTTGCAATAGGCACAGCTCACAATTGGAATACCATGACAAACTACCTTTCCTCGCAACCTTTTCGACTCTAAGCCTATTGGGGTCACTAGGTAGTACCACGATATGCTCAATTTGGGAGTTAGTGTTATTCTTGCTACAGTCTCCGTCGCACTCTAAGTTTTCGCATTTTGGACACAAACAGGTCAATTCTTCGTCCATGTATAATTCTTGCAACTGTATTTCTGATTTCTTCACGTCTCTCCATTCTCAAGGTCTCAAGTGCTCGACGGAGAATGATGAGACAAATGTCTTGTGGAAGATTTTTCTTAACTAAGAAACTTACGAAACAAAAGTATTTTGAGCAAAACATATTTACATACATGCTAATTTATAGTCACCAGCTTGACTATTCTTCTTTTTAGTCAAGTACTAGATGGTTCATTAACCGATTGCATCTCTACATCTCGGTTAATAACACTTCCTCCCATGTAAATCTTGCATCTTTGTCCATTGACTCTAAAGACCTTTCCCATGCTATCTTGCAAATCTAGTGCCCCAAAAGGAAACACCTTAACAATCAAGTAAGGGCTGCTCCACTTGGATTTGAGCTTCCCAGGAAAGAGTCTCAGCCGGGAGTTGTAGAGAAGAACATGTTGGCCCTCTTTGAAATCTTTTTGAATAATGTGGGCATCATGTCTCTTTTTGGTCCGTTCCTTGTGGAGTCTTGAGCTCTCGAATGCCAGGTCCCGAATTTCTTCCAACTCAGAGAGTTGGAGAATTCTTCGTTCCCCTGCCTTTTTATAATCATAGTTAAGGGCTTTGATGGCCCAAAATGCACGATGCTCAAGTTTTATAGGAAGATGGCACGCTTTGCCATAAACTAACTGATAAGGTGACATTCCAATTAGAGTTCAAAATACCGTACGATATGCCCATAAGGCATCATCGAGCTTGTTTGACCAATCCTTTCTTGCAGTTCCGACTATCTTTTCCAAGATTTTCTTGAGCTCTCGATTGGTGAGCTCCACTTGTCCACTTGTTTGGGGATGATAAGGTGTTGCTACCTTGTGCGTCACCCCATATCTTTTTAGTAGAATCTCAAATGGTTTGTTACAAAAGTGTGATCCTCCATCACTGATAATTGCTCTTGGCACTCCAAATCTTGCGAAGAGTTTCTTTAGAAAGCGGATTACTACTCTTGCATCATTTGTTGGTGACGCTAGAGCTTCTACCCACTTTGAAACATAGTCTACTCCAACCAAGATATACTTATTGCCGTATGATGTGGGAAATGGTCCCATAAAATCCAAACCCCACACATCAAAGAGTTCTATCTCCAAAATTCTAGATAAAGGCATCTTATTCCTCTTGGAGATGTTGCATGTTCTCTGGCAGCGATCACACTGCTCAACATAGGTACGTGCATCCTTAAAGATGTAAGGCCAATAAAATCCACACTCAAAAACCCTTGAAGCAGTCCTAGATGCTCCATAATGACCCGAGTATGGAGTGTTATGGCATTGCTTTAAAACGTTTGCTACTTCCCATTCTGCAATGCACCGCCTTAGCACCCCATCACTACACCTCTTAAATAGATATGGATCATCCCAAATAAACATTCGAACATCCCTTAAAAATTTCTTTCTTTGGGAATAACTCAAGTCATTAGGAATGATTCCTCCAACTAAAAAGTTGGCAAAATCAGTGTACCATAGTTCATGTACTCTATTTAGTATCATTAGAGTTTCATCTGGAAACTCTTCCTGAATTTTTCCATTCACTTCCACACCATCACTTTTCTCTAAATGAGAAAGATGGTCAGCTACAACATTCTCCGCACCTTTCTTGTCCTTGATGGACAAATTGAATTCCTGGAGTAACAAAATATAGCGCATCAAGCGAGGTCTTGCATCTTGCTTTGAGAACAAGTACTTCAAAGCAGCATGGTCAGTATACACTATCACTTTTGATCCTAGCAAGTACGGCCTAAATTTATCACATGCGTATACTACTGCAAGCATCTCTTTCTCCGTAGTTGTATAATTGAGTTGAGCCCTTACCAATACTCTACTAGCATAGTAGATGACATGTAGCTTTCCCTCTTTTTTCTGTCCCAGAACACAACCTAGAGCAAGATCACTTGCATCGCACATCAACTCAAATGGAAGCTTCCAATCCGGTGATGAAATTACCTAAGCTGTGATAAGAGCCTTTTTGAGAGCATTGAATGCTTGCAGGCATTGCTCATCAAAATTGAAGGGTATGTCCTTCATCAATAGGTTAGTCAAAGGCTTTGCAATTAGAGAAAAATTCTTAATGAATCTTCTATAAAATCCAGCATGACCTAGAAAGGCTCTAATTCCTCTCACTGTGGTTGGTGCTGCCATTTTCTCTATCGCCTCAGTCTTGGCTCTATCAACTTCTATTCCAACTTTAGAGATCTTGTGCCCAAGAACTATTCCTTCATCTACCATAAAATGGCATTTCTCCCAGTTGAGCACAAGATTCTTTTCCTCGCATCTCTCCAAAACCTTATCTAGGTTGTCCAAACAGTGATCAAATGACTTTCCGAAAACAGAGAAGTCATCCATGAAAACCTCCATGATTTTCTCATTCATTTCCCAAAAGATAGCTTCCATGTAACGTTGAAATATTGCTGGTGCACAACATAATCCAAAAGGCATTCTGCGATATGCAAAAATACCAAAAGGGCATGTGAATGATGTCTTCTCTTGGTCTCTGGGATAAATTGCAATTTGGTTGTACCCTGAGTACCCATCCCGAAAGCAATAGTAAGAATACCATGCTATCCTTTCTAACATTTGATCAATGAAAGGAAGAGGAAAATGATCTTTCCTAGTGGCGTCATTTAATTTCCGATAATCAATGCACACCTTCCATCCGGTAACAGTCTATGTTGGAATGAGCTCACCCTCATCATTGATTATCACTGTCATTCCCCCTTTCTTTGGAACACAATGAATCGAGCTTACCCACTCACTATCCGAGATCGGATAAATTATTCCGACTTCTAGGAGTTTGATCACCTCCTCTTCACAACCTCCTTCATGTTAGGATTCAATCTTCTTTGCCGGTCTACCCTCGGCCTTGCTCCTTCCTCCATGTGGATATGATGCATCACAATTTCAGGGCTTATACCCTTGATGTCAGATATTTGCCAAGCAATGGCTTTTATCCATTTGTTTACTATTGCGAGCACTTTATCCTCTTCATCTTTGGAGAGTTTGTTTGAAATTATGATCGGTAATCTCCCTCCATTTATTAAGAAAGCATATCTTAGATGCGAGGGTAGCTCTTTCAACTCCAAAAATGGAGCTTTCACTATTGAGGGTGGAGTTCTGTATTTCAAATGTATTTCCAACTCCTCAAGTAGACCGTTATTGTCAACTTTCTCCTCTTTGACTTTGTCAAGTTCATCATCTTCTACATGAATTTCCTCCGTATCCTCGATTTTTGAGATGTTCTCCTTACAGAACTCAAGGATACAATCTTCGATAACGTCAATCTTCATGCACGTCCCCTCCTCTTGAGGATGACACATCAAATTGCTCATTTTAAACTCAACCTCATCTTCTCCAATTCGTAGAACCAATCTTCCATTATGCACATCTACCAATGCGTGTGCTGTGTTGAGGAATGGTCTGCCTAAAATCAATGGACATTTCTTGTCCTCTGGAAAATCCAGCACAACAAAGTCAACTGGAAAGATGAATTTGTTAATCTTAACCAGGACATCCTCAACTACACCGAAAGGTTTCTTGATTGTTTGGTCTGCCAACTGCAGAAGCATAGTGGTTGGTTTAACTTCACACAAACCAAGTTCCCTAAATATAGATAAAGGCATCAAGTTGATACTTGCACCTAAATCACATAAACAGCTAGGAAACTCAATGTCACCAATGAAGCTGGGAATAGTAAAACTCTCAGGATCTTTAAGTTTTGTCGGAAGATTTTTAGAGAGTAGGGAGCTACAATTGGCCCTGAGGGCAATAGTCTCTCCATCATCCCACTTCCTCTTCTTTGTGATAAGTTCCTTTAGAAACTTAGTATAGTGTGGCACTTGGTCTAGCATCTCAAGAAAAGAGACACTAATCTGAACGTTCTTTATTTTTTCCATGAAACGGAGAAACTTTTCATCCATCCCCGACTTCTTCTTTACCCTATTTGGAAATGGAAGAACAGGAATCATTGGTAGTGGTGGTTCATAAACTTCTTCCTCTGCCATATTTATTTCAATGTGCGGACTCTTTTCTTTTTCCACAACTTTTTCCTCCTTGTCTTTGGTGTAAATCTCCTTCTTATTTTCCTTAGCCTTGTCTTTAACAACTTTGGGAGCCAATTCCTTGCCACTCCTCAAGAAGATAGCATTGACATTACCTCTAGGGTTTTCCTCTGTAGAACTGGGAAGAGAGCCTGATGCTCTAGTAGCATTTGCCTTTGCAAGTTCTCCCAGTTGTACTTCTACGTTAGGCATTGCAGTAGCTTGCCCCTTTAGGAATTGCTCTAAGTTGTTCTGCCTAGCTTCTTGACTAGCTAAGGCTGCCAAAATTTGACTTTGGTGGATTGAAGATCCTCCACTTTCTTGAATGAACTTCTTAATTTTGGTGAACCTCTCTTCAATTGCCTTAAGTAACCTCGTGGTTGAAAACCAGGAGGTGGTCCTTGTTGTGGGGCCCGTAAGGAAGTCCTTTGTCAGCAACAATAGCTAAGTTATTTTCATTATTTTCTCTTTTCCATGAGAAGTTAGGGTGATTTCTCCACCCTGGATTGTAAGTTGATGAATAGGGGTTGTTCCCCATCCGGTTTGCTCCTTGCCCTTGCCCACTGATAAAATTAGCTTGCTCCCTAGGTTGGTTTAGCATTGCACATTGACTAAAGTCATGGCCAATATTTCCACAAGCTTCACACCTTTGTTGTATTGCCATGGCATCGACTTTGTTTAATTTCATTTCACGTATTTGCTTTGCCATTGCATCCAACTGAGCTTGAAAAGATGATTGACTATCTAGCTCAAGCATCCCCCTGTGCTCCTGTGGCTCTCTAAGCTCTCTAACCTCCCTCATAGGTTGCTTCTTTCTCTCACTAGCCCTTAACCGGTTTGTTGCTGCCAATTCCTCTAAGATAAAGAGGGCTTCTTCCCTACCTTTTCTCAGGAAATTTCCATTTGAGGCAGCGTCAACTGTTCCCATTGTTGTTGATCCTAGGCTAAAGTAGAAAGTTTTTAGCAAACATTCTTCTGTCAAGTTGTGGTGTGGGCAACTTCGTTGTAATTCTTTGAACCTTCCCCAAGCTTCACTCAAAGACTCGCCTTCAAATTGTTGGAAATTTAGAATTTCTTTTACGAGTTTGCTAGTCTTTGTGTATGGGAAATACTCTTCCAAGAAAGCATTAGCT